>BMAV01025660.1:48107-58791 GCA_019973955.1 Trichonephila inaurata madagascariensis | reverse complement strand
AACTTTCTATATTTAAAATGATAATTTGATATATATTACATTAAAACATAAGCTAAGCTATGCTATACAAATAAGAATGGAGTTGACTATAATATGGATTATATATAGAGAGATAGTATTTATAAAAAAAATTCAATAAAAAATAACTTATGGATGAAGGCATGTTGTTTTAAAAATCACACTTATATCCTTGTTTTTTTTTCAATGTCTGATATGTATGTGTACAATTTCCAGAATAAATATTTTAAAGATATGATTTGTTTTATTTTTCTCGTTTACAGTGAATAATTAAAAAAAAAACGCTGTACACTAGTAAAATGGCTAGATTACTGTTCCACTGGTCCTTAGATGATATTTTTTCTTCTAAATGGATGCTGAAAACTTCTCTAAAAACTCTTTCCAGTTGGTTAAAAATTTGTGCATTTTAAATGTTTTGTGAATGTAAAAATCTGTTTTAATTGTTTTTATATTCTTCTAAGGACTGAACTTTTTAAATATTTTAATTTTTGATTTAAAAAAAAACATTAACTTAAAAACTACAATATTTGTTTTCTTTGGTGATAGAGTATAAAATTAGTTAATATAAAAGTGAGCTTGATTTGTAACATATATTACAATGCATTTTTATTTCCATCTGGATGGATTAAAAGGGAGTCCCAATAGCTCGGTTGATGAGTGTTGAGAGCAGAGGTTGTGTATGTATTGATTTAAACAAAACAATTGATACAAAAAATACTTTCTCACCTGGGAGGCCTAATGAGACTTATTTTAGTTGGGTTTTTAAGTCTTAGAAGTTTTTTTTTTCTTTTCATGTTACATAATATGTAAAGAAACTATTCCTTTCTTATTGTGTTTAGAAATTTTTAATATGAAAAGTCTGTTATTCATCGTAATGTTTCCAAGATACTTATTGAGACTGATTTTAAATAAAAGCTAATTTTCTGTTTGTATAGGATTTTAAAGAGACAATATATTGCTTCTAGAAATATAAATATAACTTTTAATGAGCCAAAATCCTTACACATTTGTTCAACTATTGCATGGAATCAATTTTTGTTATTTTCAAAGATTTAAATTTGAGGTATAAGTTCAAAAATAATATAGTTTAAGATCACATAGCAGTTACATTTTTAAAACGAAAAATTATATTTTTGTTGGAACTTGCGTATCGCCTCAAAAATATTGGCGACATTATATAAAACGAAGTACATGGTTGTTAATTCAGCGCGTACGAGACATGGCGAATTATCTTGAACGTTGGCACTTTTGCGATGATACGCAAGTAAACTGTTTGTAACACAATAAATGCAAAAAGAATTTAGATTTTCGAAGTTAAGTGGTAAAAACTTCATAAAATGTAAATTAAATAACATATAAGATGGAAAAAATGAAATTTACAACTTAAGTATCACATATTTAGATCCCTTTAAATTTGATTTGATGTATATTTTTATGTTAAAAATTAGTATTGGATACAACAGTATCTAAAATAAATAACATACAAACTCATATTTGATCCATAAATACTCATAAATGAGTGCATTACTCATTCACTTAGCTGTTATATTCTCAAATTTGATCCAGTAACAGTTTCAAAAATGAGTATGTGATGTTTACAATTTTGAGTACGTAGTCGTTGCCAAAGATGAGAATGGGCTATTCTCAAATTTGAGTATGTTTGCATCGGAGCTATTTTGAGTATGTGACGTATTCAAAAGTGAGTATTTTGTGCTCAGTTCTGATAACCGGTTTTTCGCAGTGCAATACCACTGAAGAACCACGGTGTAGGGAAGCGATGCACGCTGAAACATCCTCCCGTTGGTGTGGTGTGGTAGTAAGAAGAGGGAGTGCCAGCTCAGGTCTCGTCCTCGTCATTTGTTTAAAATTACGAAGTCCATCGCCAAAAGTCCTCATGTAGCAGAACAATGCGACATTAATATTCACTCACTCACCCAACTAAATTTTTTTTTTATATCGCTTAATAAGCATATGCATGAATTTCCTTTTCATTTTCAAAATTTTCGGCGTCGAAATCGACAAACTGTACAAAGAATAAATGTAAGAATTTCGAAACCCGTATAAAATTATTCGAATATAACTTCAAGATTCAAAACTTATATCCGTGCGTTTCAAGCAACTTCCCGTCTTACAGGTGGATGCTAAAATGATAATAATAATAAAAATAAAAAAAGGACGTCATATTTCATATCACTGACACCTGAAATTAGATCCCTTCAAATCCTTGAAAAAAGAAAAAGGAAGACATTTTTTTTTCTCTTCGTAAAAAAAGAAATCAGTCAGTCTCGGCGGCGAAAAGTCGGGGTGGACAAGTCTGAGACAACAAAGATATTATCCTCAACCGTCATTCCAATTTCTCCCGGCCAACTTTTCGGGAAGCAGGCTCTCTTTCATATTTTGTTCATCTTTTTTCTTTCTTACTGGGCTCTTTGCGAGTCCGAGGGTCATAAATCACTTTTGTGTTGCCCACGTCATCATTATTCTGGAGGGAGGCCCGGTCGATACTCCTGCTACTGATGGTGGAGGCAACAAACAAAAACAAGCTTCTGAAAAGGTAGAAATGGATTTACTGCCGCTGGAGGGATTTCCTGGTGTCCTCAGAAACCGGTAAACAAGACGGGATGGGGGTAAATGCGTTTCATTTTGCCATAGGACCTCGTTTCTGACTCAAGTTTTAAAAGTAGTCTACCTGCGCTTGGTGGATGATTCAAAAATCGTAACTTAAATTCACAGTTGACACGGTGAGCGAAAAAAGTATGCGTAGGTTTTAAGAGGGAGTTGTTTGGTATTTATTTCCAATAAATTATTTTGGAATGAAATAAAAAGAACACTACAAAAATTACAAACAACCTGATATTGTAAAATTTGTCAAATTACAGAGACTTAAATGGGCTGGTCATTTGGTTAGAATGGATGAAGATCGTTGCTGCAAGAAAATCTTTCTGGCAAAGCCCATGGGAAATAAATCCTCGGGCCAGACCCCCGTTAAGATGTGTCGAAAAAGATCTAAATATTTTTAAGGTCAAAAACTAGAAAACAGTTGCCAAGAGTAGAGATGACTGGAGAAAACTTCTGGAGAAGGCCAGGGCCAACCCAGAGCTGTCGAACTATTGAAGAAGAAGAAGTAGAAAATAAAAAGAACAACTCAGAAAAGAATACCGAAAGCAGTAAACAATAATGATAGTTATAACGATGTTTCAGTGAAGTCACATGCTCGAGTCCCAATTTCACCAAAGACTTACTTGCAGTAGCGGCACCTTAGGGGTTATGGTTCACCAACTCGTGGCCAGCGTGACCCTGGCATTTTTTCTCCAATGAGGCTGCATTTTAGCAACTTAACCTTTGCAGACACAGCAAGTCTCCAAATGTGAGAAACATTTCATGTGGTGGCACCATCGCTACTAAATTTAGACGTTCGAATTAATTTTAATTCAAGCTCTCGTCGGATACTAAATATTACGGTGATTTAATTTTTCTGAGAGTACCAGAGCCAAATTGATACTCAAGGGATATTTTACATACCACATAATCATATGACATGCGTACCTACGATTTTCGCATCCAGAAAATCTTTCGGCTCCATCCGGGGTTGAACCCTCAACCTTTGGCTTACGAAGAAAGCTTTCTGTAACGTTTCCCGCCTACCAGCTGTGAATTGACTTCTTCGTGGAAATAATCATCACACGTGCATTCTGCACCTGCTTCTCGAAAGTTATTGCGTGGTCCGCCTTGAACCTCCCCCGCAACCTTTTGACCCTGGAGGGACTCTTTCCCGCCACTAGTAGGATGCAACTAGATGCTAAAAAGGCGCTGGTCCTTGATTCCCGAAGCAGAGAGAAGGAGAGATGCTTTGAACCTTCGAAGTGAGCGGACTCCGAAAAGAACTCCTCTCTCACAAACCACATCATTGGAACTTTAATAATCTTTTAATGTTTAATTACTTCAATGTATAATCTGTAAATAATAGCTGTGACGTAAATAAACTAAATGTTTAAATTAATCACTATCACGCTACCGTTATTTATCTCAAATGTCACAACGCTACCTCTAAGCCACCGGAGCCGACTTGACCCTAGCATAATTTTTATTCGTCTTTTAGTTACTTTTGAATTTAGAAAGATCTTAGACCATGAAGATAGCAGCAATAGTACGTTTTTTAATTTCAGCATCAATGTCGCTTAGAATGTTAATGTTCAGCTCACAAAAGGTGAGTCCCCAGGTCAAGATCCCCCCACAGTCCTTGAATTTTTTTTCAAATTATTATAATTCTGTATATATAGTACGTAAAATTTAATTAAGTATTTGTTATTAATAATTAATATTATTAATGAAGGCAAAGTATTTATTCAATAATTTAATTTTTACTGTTTTTTGTTCCCGACAATCAACAAAATCGAAAAAATATGTTTGGCAACGTATTGGGGTATGATACGAGAATGGGATTTTCAACCTTGACCCCCTTCCACCCCCTCATTAATAATTAAATGCAAACTTTTCAGCCGACTTCTTAAGGAACATTTATAATAACATCGATTACAAATACTCATCCAGCCTATACAAGTTTTAATATAATAAATATGTGTGTGTGCTACATTTTAAAACATTTTCGTTTAATACCAAAAACCAGCACCAATAACAATCTAATAAGTAGTAAATTTTCTTCTTAGAAACTACTGATGAAAAAATCATCGAATGAAAATACATTAATGATTGAGAACCTCTAATTTTTACAAACATAATGAGATGAATATAAAAAGGGACAAAGGTAATGTTTATCAAAACTGAGAAGAAAGAATCATCAAAAAAAGAAAAAAAAGAAAGAAAAAAGAATCTGAATGTTCATAAAGATTTTATGGATATTATTCAAGACTCAATATGTAATTAAGTACCATGAAAATAAATGAGCAAACAAATTCAGATTTCGGCCTCGTATGAAGTATATTTCGCCGTATTGACAAATTAAGCACCTACATATCATTTAGAAATAAATTTGAAAAATCAGAGCAATATCAAAATCCAGGTCTTGTTAAAATAAAAACAATTTGACTTTTTATCTTTTTAGCAGGCCAAGTCAGTAGAAAATTTAAGACTAATAAAAAATGCGGGATTATAAGCATTTCAACTGATGAAATGTTAACTCCATTTTCATGACTGTGGCTTCATTAGCATGTAATTCAGCTGTATTCTTAAATGCATTAGATTTTGTATGTGTGTGTTTGTTTGTTTGTCAATCTTTTACTCTCAAATTTTTATCTGCATCTTTAAATATAAAATTTTAAAATTATAAAAGGTGAAAAAAAATTTTTAAAGGTCGTGTCACTTTGAAGTTAAGTATCCTTTAAAATGGATGGAATTATAAAAATTAATTTTATAAATTTATAAATGTAAACACTTAAAAAGTTTAGAAATATCTCATGGATACAAAAGGAAATTATTATTATTATATTATTATTATTATTATTATTATTATATACATGAAAAGTAATACAACTGAACAGCAGTTTTTTTACTTAAAAAAAACCCTATTTAGCCCCGCCCTAAGCGCATTTGAAAAAATGAAACCAATTCTGAAATAAAAATATCTATTTTTCAAAACAATTCGTAATCTCTCGGCACTTTTTAAAGTAATGAGATTAGCTCACAAACCAACTGCCGCATCTCTTGAGGCTTATCTCAGTGACAAGGTCATAACGCAAAAGGAGAAGGGGGTTGCTCATTTACCATTGGTTAAAAAGACCCGACCAACCTCCCCATTCTGTATTTTTGTGTGATGGACAACCGTTAAGGAGGCCCCCCATGGCAAATGATAAGTTTGTGGCTGTAGCACAGTTCAGAGAAAAAACGAAATAAAGTAGAAAAAGCCACCCCTTGAAAATCCCTCCTTTTTTTTTTATAGGACTGACGTCCAATGCCATATCCCTCCCTTTTGAAGCTTTTTATTAGTATTTTTCCTTCCAGTATACCAGAAGGGGGAAATATTACATTAAAATGTTAATGAGTTGTTCACCCTCGTGATGTTCCCCTTTCCCCGTTGAAGATTCGTTCTTTTTGACAATCTATTTTTGGGTTGTTGCGAAAAAAAAATTAATATGTTTCTTCAATCTTTCCCCTTTTAAGAAAACAATTATTTTCCTTTGCATCTTCAGCTTATGTCTGCTTAAGTTATTAATAATGATTACGAAAATGATAAAAGAGCAAGATTCAAAAACAATTCATCTCAAAATAAAATAATTTTCTAAGGAAAATGCTTCTTGCTCCTTCTATTTTTTTTTTTTTTTAATTTAGAAGTTATTTTTAAAATATTACGCTGTTTTGAAAGTATTCTGCTATTTTAAAAAGCACAAATGAAACATTTTTATATATTTAGGAGCATGAAACGAATCGGGATTCAGCTTCTATTATATCGTGAGCGTTTATACTATATGTATAAAGAGATGCAGTATTATTTCATGTCAGATGAATTTCAGGGGCAATTCTGTTGGTCCCGGTCTCTTTGAACTAGGATCTTGATACATTTACCACTTATTAATGGACATTTTATTTGAGAGGAAAAAAACTTCAAAATTAAGATAAAGGTAGGGAAACAAATAAAAATAGCAGTGAAGTGAAATACGTTTATCATGAAAACGCTTAAGACCAAATATCGGTTTACACGAAAACACTTAAGACGAAATATCGATTAGCACAAAATTAAAGAAACAACGGTCCCAACATACTACTTCGCATTTTCATGCATTCCCCCCCCCCCACACACTCTTAACACGAAATGAAAATCACTCTACTCGAAAAGATTTCAGCGCAGGCGAGATTTAAGAGGGGTGTGAAATGAATGTGGTGGGGGAGTCTGTTTTGTAGAAAGGAGGTTAATTTGGCTTTGAAATACCCTCAGAATAGAGATAATGACATGAGTCAAATTTATTTATTTATTTAAGTTGTGGGCGACTTATACATGAAGTTGCTCTCAACGTCTTGCCTACCTAAGGGTGTAGGAGGAATGAAAGTAGAACCAGAAACTTCCATAGCAACAATTATTTATTTACTCAAACACACTAACCAACAACACTTTAATCCCTAAGTGAATGTCAAAAGAGTAGCAGAGAGAAAGAAAGAAATATTAAGAAAACAAGCGCAAGTAACTAATTTAACTCAACTTAATCTATTGTTGATTACTAACCTCAAATAGACTTATTCAACACAGTGGCAAAACACCACTCTTAATCTTTACATGAACTGCGATAGGCCCAGTGATCAAGGTATCGGATCAGGGCAGACGTCATATGTTCGAGTCCAGTACCATGCCTAGGACCACTGAAGACATGCCGTGTAGTGCAGCGATGCACGTTAAATCTGTCGAGAGCTCAAACGTCCTCCCGTTGGAGTATTGTGGTAGTTAGGAGAGGGGGGGGCAGCTCAGGTGTCGTCCACGTCACTTGACCATGGTTCAAAATTACGAGGTCCGTCGCCAAAAGCCCTCGTGTAGCTGTACAGTGCGACATTAATATTCACTCACTAACTCACTTAATCTTAACACGCGAAAGTTAGCCTTATCCAATCTTACCTGCGTAGTGAATATAGCTGCTTCCTACCTTCTTTATAATTACAAAACTCTGACTTTATATAGTCGAACTAATCTGAATATCACGGTTTCTTCTTGAGAAGGAAGGCTGTGAATTAAACACGAATGCTAGCCCAAAGATTCCCCAAGAGGATTAGTGATAGGAGGCGTAAAGATCCGTCACAAAGTTACTTTTGTCCTCCACCCCTACAAACGCCACACAAAAACCTCTAATCTCTCATCAAATGCTTTTGCAATTTGGTGACGAAAATAAATAAATAAGTAAATTTACTTTACTTTTTTTTTTTTTTTTTCGATTTTAGAAGAATTTTTTTACGCGCTCAAGGATAAAGAAAATTTCTATTTTGCTTAAAATGAAGATGGAATTTTGTTAAGGTAATTGATCAAAAAACACAAAAGATGAAAACGGAAATCTGTAAAGATTTTGGTACTGCTAACTCTACGTTATCAACAATAATTAAAAAGAGAGAGAGAGAGAGCAAATTACGGAAATACTTTAAACATATCTATGTAAATAAAATGTACTCTAATCCTGTAATACGAAATTCCTTTTACACGAAAATATATTTCAGTCCCCTCACAGTTTCGTGGTAAGCGATTTTCATTGCACTCTTTGTTAGGAATATTTCGAAGTTTCTTGTTATCGTGAATAGAGAATAACACAATGCCGACTGATGAAGCTGAGTCTCTCCCCAACTATTGCGGATTTCAGCAACACAATAAAATGGTTTTATTAGATAGTAGGACCTTCCATTTAATTGTTATTCATTTACAATTAATTGACCATTAAACTTTATTTGGGTAGAATTTTGAGTATGACGTTGATAAATTTCTAGAGCAGAAGGTCGACACACAACCCACCGACGCTTTATATTACGGTATACTATTCCCATCTGTGACGGGCTCACGCGTCTTTTCTGTAACATAACCTCTGGGTTCTTTGACAGCCAAGATTAATGGCAAATCTTTTCCAACCCAAATCCAAGAAGTGAAATGAAAGTATAGATGCAAATAAGATAGCCTTTAAAAGAACAGAAGTTTTAGTAAGCGGGATGGCAATTTAGAGAAAGTTCTGTTTGGAAAAGATAGAAGTGTAATTTGACGGCCTACCAAAGATTTAACGGATTCCTAGCCATTACTACAAGGTGCATACTATTGCACGCGTGCCTAACAATCTCTCTGAAAGTGATTGAACTGTTGCGTGATTCAAGGTAGGACAGATTATTTGATATTAGAGCTCGTAATATTATTAGAATTGAAAGTAGGTGGATAATATAACTATTTAGATAAGTGATCCAAGTTGCGCGATCCGGTTTAGCTACAGCTACGTGTTTGGTTTATTCTCACTTAATATAAGTTTATCCAATATATTAGAAATTTAAGTTAAACTCTTAATAAAGTCATATTAAGAATTCTAAAATGTCGATTCATTTTGAGAATCCCACACCTCTAATTCACGCTGACAACCAAAGATATGGTCGCCATAGAACGACCATATCACACATCATTCCCTGTCACAATCTGTTACAATAATGGGTTATTTTAGTACCGAGAAACTAACTCAAATAGTAATTTGCCGGTCCCATTGATCAGCTATCAGCAGTGACTTCTTAAGACTTCTTAAGGTCCTGGTCCTTTGTCTGTGAACTTTTTAAGTACTCAGTATATAGCACCCTTAATCAAATACTAGTAGAAGGGATAACCAGTAATAAATGTGATGAGTCACAATCTGACAGACCTAGGCACAAACCGATTTAACCGACTGCCGCTTTTCAACTAGATGAGTAATGATAGCGGACGTGGTAATAGGGGCGGCTCTAGGGTCGGACCCCTGCCCGGGCGGTATTTGGATCGAATTTTTTTAAGAAAATTTGATATATTTTATGAAATATTATTGGGGATTAATTTGTTATTTCATTTAACGTATCTTATTTCCTTATTTTGTACCCTGTATGTTTAAGGTCAGTTTAATTTTATGTTGAAACTTGTGAAGGGTTCAAGGTAACAGAATATGTTAATTCTTTTAATTTGATATGTTTACACATCATTCACAAGGAACTTTTTCCCCATCCCGGAGCGAGGTCACAACGTACATTCCTGTCACTGGTGTCAGCTATCAGGGAACAGGATTAATAAGAGTTTTTGGTTGATTGAGAGTCACAGGAGATGCTTTATTTTAGCTCTGAATATAGTTACTATAAGTTAAAATAAACGCTTTGGATCCCTACCGTCAGTAGACTCTTTTTCGAAGAAATTGATCTGCTGAAATGGGTGATTCGTTCTCTTGCATTTTACTCAGAAATCTTAATACGAGGCAAATAAGTCAAAGAAATTCCGAAAAAGAATATTTTACTGGAAGAGAAAGCCCGTGTAACGCAGAGCCATGTAGTTAGAATCACAGTAATTATAGAAACTAAATGATTATTAATGTGACATAAAGAAATCACTCACATCGCGCGCGTACACATACAGAAATGCTGGCGTCGTGAGGTAAAGAGAAAGCCCGTGCAACGCGAGCCATATGCACAGCTAGTATATTATATTATTTTATTATTATTATGCTGCCTTTTTGTTCGCAAGAATTATTCAAGTTTTATAAATGTGTATCTATGTGAACAATTTATCTTTTTTAATTGTATATTTTTGTTTTGTTTTGGAGAAAAGGGAGGCATTTTCCGGTTTTGTCCGGGGCGACAAAATTGCTAGATCCGGCCCTGGTGGTAATTCTAGACCTAGATATGGACACGATAAAATAATGTAGTCTTACCACTGTTGACAGATCAAAATTCCCAGCTTCTTGGAGAATAAATCCAGAAACAACATTTGACGATTAAAATTATTCGGATTATAATTTTAGTGAGGTAGAGGTCGCCCATCCGGTATAGTGGTTAGCGACGCTAACTGCTGTGCCGTAGGGACTGGGTTCGAATCTCGGAGAAGACATGGATGTGCCTGCGCAGCATGGGGGTACTCCAAATAGCCGTCGAGCCGCAAGTCCTCTCGTGAGGTTGGTGGAGGGGGAAGAGAGGTGGGAGGCCTCTGCCCCCCCCAGAGTGTTCTCCCTCTAAATTGGATAGGAATCGAGCCAAA
>BMAV01025660.1:36167-47477 GCA_019973955.1 Trichonephila inaurata madagascariensis | reverse complement strand
ACCTACAATAAAGGAAAGATGAACAACTTATTGATATATAAACAAATACAATGTTAAAATCTAAATTTAAGCAAGAACAGCTCCTACACATTCTATGACGCAAATTGATCCAAAATACACAGAATCTCTCTAAATATTTTAATGCCCTTCTGAAGAATGTGTATAAGTGAAAAGTATTTCTCAACATGAGTGGTTACAAAAACAATGTATATAATTAAATTAAATTCAGTTATATATAATGTGATTGCAGTTAATATCAATAGACCTAGACTTCGACAGTTGGCTCTAAAAAAAAAAAAAATTACCAACACAGTTACTAAACATAATGCATGGGGAGGTGACACTTGGATCCCCAATTAATATGATTAATGAGTAGATTATATTAAAAGTAAATAATTTTTCTTAATAACAAATGCATTGCTTTCTTAAATTTCCTTTACATAAAGGACCTATAACATGTTCACCTAGTTTAAATGTTATTTTAAAATATATTCTTTTAAGTGTGTGAGGAATAGGATTCTACGAAAATACTTTTTAATTCTGGGGGTTCCAGGAAAATACTTTTTAGTTCTAGGGGTTCCACGAAAACATCTTCTAGTTCAAGGGCTCCGTGAGTTGAAAAAGTTTGAAGACAACTGGCCCATGCCTTAAAACAACCCTGACTGTAAGTTGATGGGGAACCAAATGATCCAAATCTCTACCAACACTTTCAGCTGTTTTTGGACTACTGTCCGGAGATAGTTGAACCAGTTGTCCACTATCTCCTGTTTTTCGGAGAATATGTACTGGAATAATATTGGCCCATTAAAATTATTCGGAAGACTGAGTCGAGGCCCTAGAACCAAGCCTTAAGGCGTCCCTGTTTCTGATAATTGTGGATGCTTTACTTGCATCTGATAGCTGGTTTATTCAAAATTTGCCTTTAATTCAGCCTTTCTCAAACTGTGGGGCGCCCCCTAGGGGGCGTGATAATTCTACAAGGGGGCGCGAGCATACTGAAACGTCGAAAATAAAAGATTATTTTTAAAAATTATTAATTTACTGAAAGTAAACAAAAAAAAACATTCTTCATAATAAAAAAATAAAATACTCATTTATACTGATATAACACACTTTTAAATGTATCAGTACTGGACGATGCATTTTATAATTAATTTAACAATGCTAAGTTGAGAACATGTTTAATAATTACCAGTGACCCCATGGGCTTGTCATATATAAAATTATATACAAAAATTAACGCTTATCTTAATACTTTGTACTGTTTATAATTAATCCTTTAACTCCTGATTGAAATTTACGCAATTCTCTCCCCAATGATACCGTTTTCCACGTAGATGCGCTATGTGGCGCATGTGATGTAATGAAAGGGGGAGGGGGAAGAAAAGGAATGAATAAGCAAACCCTCTGAAATAAGTAAATCCTTCGCAAACTCTGTCAAAGTCCTTTTATTGCATTCCAAAGCCTTCGAAATAATTTTAAGCATTGAAGTGCACAGGGCACTATATATATGCCTAGGGCAATTAACGTTTTGGCTGTGAGAGACATATATATACGCCAGTGACATTAGGTTAAAATCGCATTGTAGCTTTAGCGACAAAGTATAGTACTATTGAATTCAAAACATTGTTATTGAATGGAAGGGGGGCGCGCGATGGAAATTCTGATTGAATATTGGGTAGCAAATATTGAAAGTTTGAGAAGCACTGCTTTTATTTACTAAGTAATGCCTCCGTTGACCAAGAAATGCAATACTCTGTACCCGATACATCCGAAGCAATGATTCACGTGTGTGAAACAATTATCTTAGTCTTTTTCGATGAGGTAACGCAAGAACTGCCTAATCGACGGAGGAAGCCTTTTATGAGTCATGCTGACCCTTCAATGTAGAGTTCAATGCAGCTTTAAAGTTAAGGAGGGGAAGGCAAGAGTTCATGTGAAAATTCTAGCAAGAACTGTAAACAGAGCCTCGCAAGAGGACATTGCTTGGGACGCTCGAGAAATGCACTGTCCGACTTGCTATATCATGCGACACGATGTCATCAATCGCGGGGGCGTTCAATCGAAGAAACTTTTGTACCAGCAGCAGATTTTGTAGGAAGCTTACTGTATTCAGGAGCAGTTGTTTAGAGTTTCGAAGGAGATAAAAAAAAATACGGGTGTTATTCTCAGATGCATCACGATCCACATCAATAAATCCAATCTCCTTTCCCAGTAGATCTATTTTGATTGTGACTCGAAGTTATTAGTGTCCTTAATGACGACTTAAGAAAAATCTATCAGAAAGGGTTCAAAACGTAGAAAAAAGGTTGATGAATTATGAGAACAATGAGTTTTTTGTACCAGTTATTGCAGTTTTAAATTATATTTTTAAAATTTATTCATGTTGCGTTGCACTTCATGCATGACTGCTTAAATTTTAATGATACTAAGCCAGCATAATCAAAAAAAAAAAAAAATATTCCTGTTATTTAAATGAAGAGTCAAATCTTCTTTAATTGTGGAGCCCCTGAATTTTGACTTTAAGGATTTGGATTCCATTTTTCACATACGTAATATTCCAAAATGAAATATATTTATTTGAAGACTAAAAAGATAATAAAATGATGTACCAATCTATCGGTCTCAAGGAGAAAAGCAGGCATGTTTCTTTTATTAAGTAGAGATCCGCTAAGAACGGGTTTTGTAGAAATCGACTCACGAAGAGAGGGGGGGGGGGCCCGCGCGCGCGCGAGAATGCTATAGATAGTTAATTCCAGCTTTTCAACTGCTAGACATACAGACTAGAGATTCGACAAGCATGTTTCTTTCTTAGAGTAGAGATCCATGAAGAACAAGTGTTTTGATGAAATAGACTCACAAGGGCGTTTACCAGTTCATTATAGATAAAAAAAAATTCCCATTTTTGAATTATTAGACCCCTACAGACTTAAAGTTTGGAAGACACGTTTCTTTCGTTGTGTAGAGATATAATAAAAATATTTTTGTGGAAATGGACACCGAGTGTATGGGGTGTATTCAGTGCCAATTTAAGCTCGTTTGGAGCCCTGGGTGCAGAAGATCTACAAGCCCCCTTGGCACTGGTAGATCGAAATTTATAAAGAGAAAATCTGGTTAAGTCCAGCTCATCCAGGACCCCTGGGCACTCGCCCCATGGACTCAATGGATAAACCGACACTGGGTATATACTTCCACTTTATAAATTCACGTTCTGTCCTTTTTAAATCAAAAGTCGAAGATTGTCTTTCGATACAATCGAAAGATTAATCCTGTTGTTGTGACTAATGCCACCTGCCTGACAAAGTCAAAGCAAGGCCTGCGAAATTCATCCCGGCTAAGGGCTAGAATTTTCATGCTTGTCGTTAGCCTTAGCTTTGAGCACCATGCAGGTGACAGTATGATTTGGCTCAGTTCCACCTCAATTTAGAGGGAGAAAACCCTGGGGGTGGCCAGAGGCCTTCCACTTCTCTTCCCCTTCCACCAACCACACGAGAGGACTTGCGGCTCGATGTCTATTTAGAGTACCCCCCTGCCGCAAAGGCACTATACATTTACAAAAATCCATGTCTTCTCCGGGATTCGAACCCAGTCCCTACGGCACCGCAGTCAGCGTTGCTAACCACTAAACGGGTTGTGTTAATCCTGTAGGACTTAGATATCAATAACTTAAAAATAATATATAGAGTCATACAACATCATTAAATACTCAGCGAGAGTGAAAGGGTAAGGACTAGCAGAATATAAAAATGTTAATGATATGTTTTTAATAAATTTTTAATAATTTTTTAAAAAAATTTTTAATGACTTTTTAATAAATTTTTAATGGATTTATGAAACATATTTTTACTTAGAGGAATGAGGGGAAAAAGTTAACTATATTATATCCAACAACATAAACAAATTTTTTCCTTGGCTATTAAATTGATTATTTAAGGCTATTCTTGCGGTTTTAATCACCAATTTTAATATTTATTCTTGTTTTATTGCATTTTACGCATATTTACTTAACTTTTACCGATAATGAGTCAGAGTGTTCATTCTTTTTCTTTGTGCTCCCTGCCGAATACTACCTAATTACATGGACCCCTATTAACGCGTATGTAACATTCCTAAGTGAAATATTGATTGGTAGAAAATTAAAAGATAATTAAGTAATGCCAGTATAATGCACAAGTGTAATTTAAAATTTTATAAAAAAAATTTTATTAATAAAAGGAAAGAATTTTATA
Organism: Trichonephila inaurata madagascariensis; assembly: GCA_019973955.1. NCBI lineage: Eukaryota > Metazoa > Arthropoda > Arachnida > Araneae > Nephilidae > Trichonephila > Trichonephila inaurata. The sequence goes on along the minus strand of BMAV01025660.1, from coordinate 43,248 downwards.
CTTACTAAAACAGAAGGGGGAAGGGAGTTAATTATATATTATATCAAAAAAACATATGCAGATTTATTTCTAAGGTTACTAAATAGGATCTCATTCAAAAATAGATATAAAAGTTTAAAAAAATTTACTGAGGCAAATTTACTAGGCATTTTTATATAATTTAACTTATCGGAAGGGGTTCAGCAGTGCCAATGCTTGTTTTCAAACATTATCACTTCTTATATTTGCATATGGAATCTAATGAACAATAACACAAGCAATACATTTCACCAGAATGCTACTTATTACTACAAGACTGACTTTTTCTTAAAATTTTACTGAATTTTTCTCCCAGTTAACTGGAAAAGGTCCCAAAAAATACGATTCTCATCATTCTAATAACGAATTCTAGATTTTTTACGCGACATTAGTTTATTTTATTACTAGCTGAAGAACCCATTCTTCGCACAGGTTATTTTTTTAAAAATCAAAACTATTATTCTTGATTTAATAATTGAATTGTAAGAAGAGTAAAACCCGGAACAAAATAATATATACCAAAATGTAAGATAATTTTTTAATTATACCTTAATTATTTATTTATAACGCTCCTTAAGTCCTGACAATGCCTCTTGAGCATCAATTTTCGTAAGCCCCCTTTTGTAGCGGATCTCTGCAGCATGATAGAAACGTGCCAACAAAATTTCAAGTCTGTGGGTCAAATAGTTCAAAAACAAGGATGTTTATCTGTAACACCCCTTAAGCCCTCTCAACGCCCCTTGTGGATTGAACCTTCTCCCCCTCTTAAAAAGTTTTTGAGTGAGCTACAGATGTACACACACACACTGAAAACTTATATTTCAGAGTGTGAATTCAAAAGAACATTTACTCAGAAAATTCAATTTGATGAACAGTTTGTTTTTCAAACTTGTTTTGACTACCAAACTTAAAATAATTAAATAAAAATATAAGAAAGAGCTTTAAGACACTTCTACTTTTTCTCTCAGATTAAAGTAAAAATTGAAAAAATTATTGTAATAAAAATTTGTTGCCGAAAACAGATTGACAAAATGCGTTATTTATCTTAAATTTATCTTTATAAAAAATATATATATACTGGATAACTTTTTTTCAAAAAAATATTCTTTAAATGTTTGTTAAACCAATTTTGAATCAGATTCTCTTTCTCAAAACAGCTGGAATTGCTTAAAATTACTATTAAATTACTCATGATTGACAACCAGTATCTATATTCTTTTTTCTTCCTGAAGTTCGTCTACATCTAAATACAGTTTATCTTGAGTCGTCCCTTCCCGCCTTCTTAGGAATCGTGTTTCCCACTTCTTTGCTTTCAATTGGTTTAGCTTTCGTTCTCCGCCTGCCTACTAATTTATTCCATCAACTGGATTTCGAGTAGTGATAGGCACGTCCTTTCCTCACAATCGATTGTGTTTTATCAGACACCACTGCGAAAACAGATTAAAGATAATAAGAACCAATCACGGAACACTATTATAGATTTAAAAAAAAATACTACACCGGTACTTAAAACATCAAACCTCATATTTTAACACGTTGCTCACACATTTCTCTTTTAATGGATTCATGCCTTTTTCATTTAATTTTCTCTAATTATGTCATAAAACTTAAATGTTTTAATGGAAAATGAAAAAACGGGTAAATTCATATGACGTAATAGTCACATGATAACTACAGTCACGTGTTTCCAGCCAATCAGTTCATAAATCCGTGTGACGTCATAGTCACACAATAAATGCAATCATGTGTTTCCAGACAATCAGTTCAAGCGCTTCGCCGTTGCCAATTTTTTCTATTTGCAGAAACTTTCTTCTAAAAAATAGATATTTCTCAACAATAACGCACATAAGTAAGCACAAAATACACGTATAATATAAGAATTTTTTTTTAATTTTACAACTTCTAGATTAAATTTTTTTTTTCTTAATACTTGAACACCTTTGCCTAATTTTAAAATTTGAACTCTTATCTAAGTACAACTGTGTCAGATTTGAATTTAATGGAGAACACGTGATTTCTCTTTCATAAAACAAGTAATACATAAAAAAAAATTTTAAGTCTCAATTCCTAGTTAGATCAACAAAGAAAAATTTTATTTCAGCTACTTTTTATTAAATAGTTACAATTAATATAAATATTATATACATATGACAGAATCACAGCATTAAGTGGTAATTAATTTTTATTAATTATCATTAAAGTATCGTATTGTCATCCAAAATAATCGTGTATATAAAATTTCAGTTCAACTGAATGCTTTAAAACGTGAGAAAGAAAAAAAAAACCTTTTCAAGTTTTGACACAAGTTGCCAAAAATGATGCCAACCTGGCTGTATTTGTAATTCTTTGAATAATTAGTTTTAATCCATTAATTTTTATTAATTGCAGTTAAATTACCGTATTGTCATCCAAAATAATCATGTATATAAAATTTCAGCTCAATTGAACGCTTTAAAATATATTTTTTTAACGATTGAAAATTCCACCAAGATTAATAAATAAATAAACAAATAAATATATAGATTGTGAGCTAATAGTAGGAATTGAAAAATATATATAAACCATTTATTCATTCTTTATTTTTAATTCTTACTCTTCATATTGAAATGAAATGGACATTTTTTTTTAAAAAAATTAGTATTCAGTAGTTATAGCTATACAGACGAGAATGTGCAAAGGGTAAATACTTAGTTAAAATTTTTAAGAAAATATTGTACCGTATCACAACTGTTCATTTAGGTTTCTAAAAACATTTCATGGAATGTTCTGACATTTGTGTAAAAAAATGTAGATGGAGCGAAAAAAAAGTACTAGCATTAGATTTCTCTCCACTTCTTGGCTATCTTTAGTCAAGGTCAGTTTCATGTACGATCGAAGACAGACAGAAGTGATTGAGGGCTGATTTTGATTTTTATCTTACTAGAATTACACCGTGGTATATCGACGACCGTCTGGGACATCCACACATTCAAAAAAAGGATCTGTAACATTGTAAGACTTGAAGATTTCGTAGTCAAAAGACTCAAATTGATAACACGAAAGTACAGTTTTAAAAATATATTGCAAAAGATATATAAAGAAAAAATCATAAATCATAGAAATATTTCAGTAAAGCGACAAAAAATTTTGGAATAATTTATTGTAAATATTCCTATTCAAGAATTTTGACAGGTTTGCTTATGGAGGTTCTCTGCCCCTAATATTGAAATATTGGAACACTTTCTCCGTTAGAAAAATATTTCAATATTAATATCATATTCTGACTCCATTTCATAAAAAGAGCTCATTTGAACTTAAATTATCCAATTTTTTCTGCATGTTTTACAATTTATTTTCTGTACTGTAACGTTTTAAATGTGTTTTTCAAAAATTAAAAAAACATTTTAAATGAATGATTCTGAACTTTTAGAACTGTTTTATAATAAATATGCCTTGCATAACCGCACCAATTCAATCCTATTATTAAAATTTTTCTTCTTTAAGAATTTTTTCTGTTCCGTTATCGTTTTTTAACAATAGATGCAAATAGTATCAAACGAAAAAAAAGGAATTAAAATGTTATTACTTTTTCTCATATATTGATATATAATGCTGTGTTTGCATTTTATTGTTGTAATTTATTCCATTTGGTTAAGGCGAATGATAGACTAAGTCTATGAGTGCAAAAAAAAAAAAAAGTTCAATAAATTATAAATTATATTAACTGCGTAGAACTGAGTCTTCCCTGTCAAACCCATATGATTTAAAAGGCGGTAAGGAGAGAACTCTGTAAATATACAAATGGTGCCGGTCAGAAAAGTTTTCTGTCCCTTTTCAAAAGAAAGAGCCTTAATCTCTCTATGGGCTGCAATTTGGCAGCTAAGCCTTTGCAGACATATCAATTCCCCAAGTGTGAGAACCATTTCATTAGTGGGGCCATCTGTTGGCGGCTACCACTACCAAATTTTTCAAGAATGAATTTATTCAATTCAAGCTTTCGTTGGATGCTAAATATTGCTGTGAGTACCAAATTGATCTCAAGGGAACTTTACAAGGGGGGGATCCAGGGTCGAAAGTCCCCCATTCTCGTATCATGATCCAATACGTGCCCAAAATATTCTTTTGATTTTGTCGATTGTTGGAAACAAAACAGTAAAAAATATATTGAATAAATAATTTGCATTAATTGACAAAATTACTTATTAATACCAAATAATTAATTTTTACGTACTACATACATAGGATTATAATCAGTTGGAAAAAGAAATCAAGTTATCTAAAATTTAAAAGTTAAAAGTTAAATTTCACAAAGCCTCGTATATTCACCATTATAAGATATTAAGAATATCAATACTCATATGCCTTAAAATAACTAAATAGCTGAGTATACAACAATTACATATATGTAAACTTACTGCTGCATACTGCAGCGTTTCTGTTTAATGTTTTCCTTCAAAAAAGTATTGCTTAATTTTGCATGTAATCGAGTTATAATTTATTCGAGAAAATTAAAGTTAATAGTTCATGAAGAAAAATGTCCTGAAGGAAAATTTAAAAAAAGAAAAGAATTCACGCAAGAATTACTTTAAAAAGAACTCTAAACACTAAACTTGCTTTTTAAAAAAAATTGCCACTAGCTTCAGTTGTCGCTGTGCTGAAAAACATTTTTTGCGAAAAAGGTTAGTCACTAGTACTTAATTTGTGTAAACATAACTTTTTTGGGAAATGATATAAAAATAATGATTACTTGCGATGTTCATTTCCGCATTTTTCTTGAATATTGTCAAAAAAAAAAAAATCCGTTATAAAATTTACCAAACTTTATGTTTTCGATTTAGTCATGTACTAAACATTAATTTTATCAAACTCTTAAGCTCGAAAATATTTTTGACCCCACATTGACGTGACAAAATGTTTTCTAGAACTTTGTACAGTCGGATCCATATTTAACGAATACATCAGGACCGAATATTTTGTTCGTGAATTCGAGGTAATTCCTTATATCGGGGGTCCAAACAAAGTACAAATATTTGGGACTTACCTTTTGGAAATTCTGTAATAAGCATCTATATAAAAAATATTCATAGTTAGAAATTACACGCTTTTTATTCAAGAGGTAAAAATAATATAAGGGAATTATTACACACCAGTTAATTAGAAATTTCACCATACTGTCTAACAGATGTTTGACAACCTTTTTGATTCTTGACTCGAAAGAGTTCTTTTTCGACTTTATGCAGAGAAAAAAAAATATGCGTCATTTCTATTCTACTGCATTATATATGTTTTAACAGTTTCCAAACAATGTAAAGCATTAGAAAATGTAACAGTTTTGATAGGAGTTTCATTATCAAGTAATACTTTTGCATTAGAATCGCTATTTATTGTCTCCGACAAATCAACAATTTCCTCAATTTCAGTTGTACAGATAGGCAATCCATCAACACAATCATAAAATTGTCGTTAACATCTTAAAATATCACTTCCGTTATAAAGTAGGATGAAATAAGAAAGAAAATCTTGTCTTATTAAAAACTCACACAATAGATTACACTCATGCCTAATAATGGGATGCACCCAGTAGCGCACACAGGAATTTTTCAAACGGGGAATCCGGGGTTGAAAGTTCACCATTCTTGTATCATGCTATTTTTGATTTTGTCGATTTTCAGGAACAAAACACAGTAAAAAACTAATTATTGAATAAATAATTAGCATTAATTAGTAAAATTAATCATTAATAACAAATATTTAATTAAATTTTACGTATTATATACTTAGAATTAGAATTATAACTAATCGGAAAAAAATAAAGCGCTTGGGGGGGTCCGGGCCCCCCCGGCCCCCCCCCCCCTCCTTGTGTGCGCGACTGGATGCACCCATTCCTATCGAAATTCGCTGCTTACAACAGAAGTCTATCTGTTCCGGATAAAAAAAAATACGTCATTTGAAAAATATCCAACTTTTTTAATACAAACTAATAGAAAAGGGTTTTTTTTTCAGCTGTTCAAACAATCTGTTGAATCGGGGTTTATTATTCATTAAACAGGGTTTTTTCCCTTCTTTCTAATCGGGGAAAGAGAAAAATTCGTTAAATCGCGAAATTCGTTAAATAGGGGTTCGTCAAATCGGGGTCCGAGTGTATTACCTTAAGCGAGAATGTAGTACGGTTTTGCTTCGTCTCTTAAAAGCTTCAACTCGTCAACGAAAAAAGTATATATCTCTCTCTCTTGGCCTTATTCGAGGAAGCGATAACATGAGATAAAAGGCGCAAAAAGAGGGAAAAAATGACAGTAATAAATAAAATAAAACAGAAAACGGTTCAGATTGCCTTAAAAAAGCAAAGTAAAGAAAGAAAACTCTCTCGGAGAAAATAAATCAATCAAACCACCTTAAGTCACTCGTAACCGGTCATTTTGGAGTACTTTTCCTTTACCCTTCGATGGCGCATATCTTTGGCGAGATGGAGTTGTTGGCGTAAAAACAAGCTGATGTGAAAATTAGTGACTCATTTATCACTTGGCGAGAAACCTTCATTTGTCATGCGACTTCTCTTCCGTTAAAGGGTGACATTTTCAGAGGGAGGAAAAAAGAAAAGAAAAGAGGGAAACTTTTCTAAGGGAATCTTCCCTCTAATGGAGTTTATGAATTTTGCAATGTGACTTGGAAGAACGAAATTCAGTTATGGCTTTCTGTTCCATCCTTTTATGCATTTGTGCTGGCTTTCTCCTGAGAGAGCTCTTTTTTTTTTTTTCATCTTGATTAAAAAAATATGGCGACATTTAGCATTCCTTTCTCCTGCACCGTGGAAATGAATTTGGAGAGAAGAATGACAGTGTTTTGGAGATTTGATTTATGCAGAAGAAAATAAATCATGTCAGACAGAAGGGATTCTGACTTGAGAAAACGTAAAAACATATTGTTTTTTCCCCCGAGAGATTGATTATTCCTATTTTGCAAGATAAATCAATAGTTTAATTATGTTTATTGGGAAAAATTTTATAGTAATTTTTTACTATAAAATTTTCTTATTAATTTTCCTTTTTGAAAACTATTTGAGTTTCCCCATATATTTAAAAAAAAA
>BMAV01025660.1:13764-29876 GCA_019973955.1 Trichonephila inaurata madagascariensis | reverse complement strand
GAACTTGATACTGACAGAGCAATTAGGTTCATATATGTATTTTAAAGTTTTTAATGCTGGTAAAATAAATTTATTATTCAATTCTTATTTTAAAATTGTGTTACTATCGGATATCTCTCGGTAAACCATTATATATATATTCATTTTTTTCACAAAAACGTATTGAGAATTTGGAGTGCGACTTAGATTCGAATATAAATGTGGTAATAAAAATAATTTATAGAAATTGATAAATGACCAAAATAGGGGTTTCAGGTGTTAAGACACACTATTTATAAAGTATACTATGTAAACATAATTGAATATCTAAGTAATGCACATTTTATAAACTCCTTAGACTTTGGAAGGACTTTTTTAGATAATTCCTTATGAAGCATTGAAATGTTTTCACTTAAGGCTATTTTTGCTTAATGTTAAAAAAAAGGACTGGAATTTGGAATATTTTTTTAGATATAAAAGAACTGAAACATGAATATTATATTCTACGGTTTCGCTATCTTACAGAGAGCAGCATATATTACCGTACTATTCTCTTTTATCTAAATTGATTCTTTTTTTTTCTTTCTGTTATAAAATGTGTTTCACAATTTTCTCCTATACCGTATTGCTAAATAAGCTATCCCTTTACGCGTTAAAATGAAGAGAAAAAAAAATTTTTATGGAATATTAGGAAATTTTAAAAACGTTAACTTATAAGTAAATGTGTATGGATTACAATACTGCAAAATTTCATGGAATTTGCGAAGTTTTTTTGTCTCAAAATGTAATTCGCGTTGTAGTTCAGGCTTTTTTTTTATATATTTGAGGAAACCTGCCTTAATTTAAAGTTGGAAAATTTCAAAAAGGAAAAAAAGGAAGAAACCCTTTTTTATTAAGATTGTTTGCAACAATTCGAAAGAGTAAGAGCAAGATGATCCCATTCAAAATAAAACTATTATCCCAAGAAAAGAGATACCTTACATTCTGCCGTATAATATGTGAACTTCGAACACAAAAAAAAATAAGGTGGAAATTTTGTGGGCACGCGTTATACGTCGAATATAAAAATGATAGCTTTTAAAATAAAGAAAAGAGGAGTATAAAAAAAGAATAAATTCATGCATATATGTATAAATACTATTTTTTTTTAAAAAAAGAAAGGGCATACCTTATCAATTTTCATTACTGAAAAACTTGAAAAGCGTGTCCTAGTCGTCCTTCCATCTTCAGGCATATCACCGAATTCTGTTTCATCTTTTCACCATCCCTGTTACTCTGATCCGTAAATAAATAATCATCTTCCGTTCCACCTAGAATGTTAGATATATTACAATTTTTAATTGCGTCAAATTTATTTTCATTGCATTCTTTTATTATTCACTCATTCAGATTTCAAAAAGAAAAGAAAAAGAACATTGCACATTTCTGATTTCTTTGCAAAAAAAAAAAAAGTTGAACGTTGTACTGTGAATATATCTAAAAATTGTAGTTTGAAATATAGGTACGCTTTGTGTTCGTCAGTGTTCGTTATACGCCATAATAATATACGGTAATATAATCAATGTCTGCAATAGTACACTAAAAATAATGGATAGCACCCATTAACAGTGGCGCACACAAGGGGGAGAGGGGGTTCACAGAGCCCGGGCCCCCCCCCCCCCCTACAAAGCCCTTGACTTTTTTCCCGATTGATTATAATCCTATGTATCTAGTACGAAAAATTTAATAAAGTATTTGTTATAAATAATTAATTTGATTAATTAGTGTTAATTATTCATTCAATAATTAATTTTTTTACTGTTTTTTATTCCCCAAAGTCGACAAAATCGAAAGAATATATTGGGCGGCGTATTGGAGCATAATACGAGAATAGTGGACTTTCGACCATTGACCTCCCCCGCCCCTTTGAAAAATTCCTGTGTGCGCTACTGGCCATTAATATACATAAAAGTTAAATGTTTACGAATTACTTAGTATTTTGAAATATATTAAATCAAAATTTCATCGATATTAAACCATTCTACTTAAATGGCATGATTTCTATCAATAAAAAGATCTAATGTATATTCAATTTTTTGACAGTGTACTCGGTTTTTGGCAACTAGATGATACACTAAGTAATGTATTTTAATTAACAAAACGTTGTTTCGAAATCTCATTCAATTTTTAACTACCAAAATACCTCTCGTTCATAGTTGGGAAAAAACATATATATTCTTTTAACTGTTTTTTACATGTAGCCACAATTTGAATGCAAAATAACTATTGATGATGGATATCAAGTAGTTCTCAAGTTATAGTTAGTTACATAAAACAAAAGGGCGTATTCGCTTATCTGGTTTCTAAATTTTAAGTGAGGAATATACAACATCGAAAAAATTTCATAAGTCGTTTGACTGCTGAGGTCAAAGCTACATTAGTTATGGATAAATGATGGCCTTTTCGCTTACTTTTGCAATATATTAGAACGTATTGTACAGTAGAAAGTTAGATCACGCGATATTTAAAAGAACACAAACTTTTTCTTAAATTTCAAATCAATGTCGAAGTAAACTGGACGAAGCAAAGTTCTTGCATTCCTTAAAGATCGCCTTGTCTAAGCGAAAATTGTTATTTAGAATATTCAAATGCATTGTGAAAAAAAATATTGGCGGTATAGAAGAATTGAGATGTACTTGACCATTTTGTATTCATTAATGTAAATTTAATCTTAGAGAATTTTTACTTTATTCCTCAAATCTAGAGAATTGTATTTATTTAAATGAAGACAAAGTCATTCAAGAGTTCAAAAGATAATGATAATTCTTCCGAAATTAAGTTTTTCTCAGAATTTTGAAAATATATTTATGCCAGTTTCAGACATTTTATTTTGGGTCTTCAGATTTTTACAAAAATAACACTGATAAACAAAAACTTTTTTTTCTTCGGAAATTTTAATAAAGTTTGGTAGCTATTTTCGTGAATTCGGAGAATATTTATTAAGTTTGGTTCTCATTTCTGAGATATGCGTGTTTAAATATATCACTTAACGTTATTTCATTAAATTTTACAGGACACTATCATTACACGACTATGGTTAATTCTACTAAGTTCTTATTTAACAATAGCTAAACTTACTCCACTTAATAACTTTTTAAAAAAATTATGGGGGAGGGGTACCTAACAATGAATCAACCCCCATTGTATAAATTATATAACTATTGATATCCATTGCTCAAATTATAAAACTGTAATTTACATGTATTACGTAGTCCTATAATTGATAAAAAAAATTCTTCCATTATAAAAAGAAATTTAAATTATAAAAATAAATGAATGCATTTACTAATTTGCAAAATAATAATGCGTCATAATTCTCATAACATGTAAAACTGCTAAAAATAACCATAAATAAATATCTATGAGGATAAGAAAATCACTGCTGTTTCTTCAGCTGGATTGTGATCCACGATCCATGTAAAAAAAAAGGGTAAATTAAATTAAAAACGCAGACGGTACTTTTGGTTTTTATTTTGAATTTTATACAAAGTTCTATATTTTTCTGCATATGGAATTTTATTCATAATTGGCTGTAAAATTTGCAATACATCGTCACGTTTAACTACTTTTGCACGTTCATGCTAAGCCTCACTATCTTCATAATTGTCAATTTGGTCCAAATTGTAGTTATATATAAATAAATTATTACAGCATCACGAAAAACGTTTTTATATATAGAGAGAGATTACATTAGTTTAAAAAGTAATTGAGTAATTATATTGCTACTTGAATCTAAATTACAAAGATCAGAATGCAAGACATTTGGATTCTGACGCGAAAAAAATAATTTCTTGGTATCTTTTTAGATTTGTGTCACAAGCCAAATAAATGTCGATTTTCTATGGATGTATCTAGGGTGGGCTTAACCGTCAGGCCAGAACATCTTGTTTTGCCGTACTGAGGAACATACGTCTGCCAGACGAAGGTACGTACATTTTTTTAAATTTTATTACTTACCTTAAGGACTGTTTGAAATGTCCTTATAGCTCAAGAAATTGAATACGGCTCAAATAAGATGTGTGGGGTTAAATCAAGCACAACAATGTATTTTTATCACTAGAATTGTGACTAGTATTTTTATAAAAACTGATTAGAAATTATTTATATTCTGTAAAAGTAATTAAAAATAATAATACCAAATATGCAAAAATTATAGGAATATCCGTCAGATAAACGATGATAGATAAGAAAAATCGCACATATCGTGAGTTGAAAAAAATAGCCATGCACCACCACGTGATCCTGTTATTGGGGAGAGTCCAACTGAAGATGTCAAGGCAGCCCACCCGAAAAATCACATTATCTATAGGCATCAAAGCAAATCATCCCCATCTGAGAGACGGATGCTCCGGTCAGAGGATTAAAAACAATACTCTTTTGCAATAGAACTCAATTTAACTTCATTCTTGTACGACATACTTCGGGGGGGGGGGGGATTATAATGCCTTGAAAAAGCAATTATCCGTGCTAAAATACGACAATTTTAAGCGAAAAATTTATGCTGAATTGAAAACCCTTTACATTTTTCTAGGAACCCAGCAATGATATTTAAAAATATTCATACTTGATGTGCGAAGGGGATAGTCTTTCACAAGATTATTGTATCCAAAAATATACTGCTCGGAAGTCTGTAAAAATGTAGTGAACCGATCTCGAGAGGCACAAGTGGACAAATTACTCTTCCCACTGCACCACATCAAACTTAGATAGATAGCAGTTTTCGTACAGGATCTCCTCTAAGATGGAAAGGTATTTATATTTGTTCGAGACATATATATATTCTTGTCAATATATATTGCTTAGATAAAATAGGGCTTTTTTTTATAGAATCAGACACATTTGGAAACATGAAAAATGAAAGTTTGAAACAGTTCTTACGAAAACAGACAAAACGTTTGGTTTTCATTCAAGGACAGTGCGGAAAATTTATAAGGAATATAACAAAGCTACGAACTAGAAAAATACAATTCAAAATAGGGTGGAAAATTTTTAAAACTCAGGCGAGTCACATGTCCTTGCGATTTTATTTCTGTTTTTATCCGGACTTATTTTTTCCAAATAATATGGGAACGATGTGTGAAGAGTATGGTGCTCAACAATAGATATTTACAATGGAGTATCGTTAGCAATTGCGTAAAATAATGCCGCGATGTTTGTTGAATAGTATTGATTCCTTAAGAGAGAAGATATCGAAAACAATATAAAAGAAAAAACAGGAACTAATGTACTTAAATTAATAAGCATAAAATGTGGTCTGCTTTATAAAACGTAAGAAAGTATACTGTAGGTAAATTTAATACTTTATTATACTATCTCTTAGACTTCTCTAATATTGTAATAACCTATAAATGCATTCATTTAAAAAGTAAGGCCCTACCATAAATTTCTATTATCATTTTTATGTACTCAAGAGCGTATCTCAATGAAATATTTGTTTTAAATTTAAATTAATAAATAATAAGTAATTTTTTTTTGTTTATCAGAGTAGTTATAAGCAAATGCGGAAAACTGCATTAAGATATTTCATATTTTTTAATCGCATTCAAATAAATTCAAAGTCTAAATATTCCGGAATTTATTGCTTTAATAAATTAAAATACCAGATGGATGGTAGTGTTAAACCCGATAATTTTTTAGATTTTGAGCTTTTTTAAAAAAATTTTATTAAACTTTAAAGCATTGAAATAAAAAGAGACCTTATTAAGTAAAATAAAATAAAGATAGCATCTTTGTTTTAAATTGCATAAATTTAAGCTACGTTTCATTTGATCCAGTGGGAAAAGCTTAGTAAATTTTGCACTTGTGTGGGGCTATTTTTACATCCACCATGTGCAACGAAGCATTTAAATTATGTACATTATGAACATTAAATGGTAAATTGAGAGATATCTAAATGGGGCTTCGTTAATATTCTGCGTCTCTAACTCAAGGTAACTACGTTTGGAACCGTAAATTTGTAAAAGCGTATAAATAAATAATTTTTTTTGTATTTTGTGGAAGTTAAATTAGAATATACATATAAAATTGTTTTAAGAATATTATTACAGTAAAAATTATTTAAATGTTATTATTATTTTTGGGGGCAAAAAATGAAAAAAAAAATTATATTTAAAACTTTATTCTTCTATGAAAAATGCTTCTATAATAAGAATATTTTGCTTATGTATAACTAAAACTTCTATACAGAATTTGAACTAGGATTTTTGAAACATACAATTTAGAAATGGATTAATTCATATTTGAATGTACGTATCAGAGTTGAGAAATTTTAACAAAAAACAGCGGTTATTATTTCTATGACCGTATCTTTGAAAATAATGTCAATTTTTTAAAAATCCTACTTCAGGCTCTGTATAAAAGTCTCAGATATGTATGTGGGCAAAATATTATTATTATAGAAGCATTTATCATAAAAGGAGAATGTTTTAAAAGTACAGTCGAACCTCCATTTTACGAACCTTTATTTTGCAAATTTCTCTATTTTGCAAAATTTTTCTTGGAACCAAGAAAAACGTATTGCTTTATAAAAATAAAAAATATTTAGCAGTTAGAACATAAATTGTTTTTATTCACGTGCACGAGTCTTCCCCCCCCCCCCTTCTCACATAAAGAACACTTTTTTGTTTGTTTTATTCATATTAATAAGTGTTTTCATTTTTAGCACTTTTTAAGGGGTAGGGTCTTTTAGTCGCCAAATTTGGAAATGGAGTATGGAATTAGTCGCCAAATTTGGGTATGGTATATGCAATTAGTCACCAAATTTGGAAATGGTATGTGCAATTAGTCACCAAATTTGGAAACGATATAATGAATTAGTTGCCAAATCTCGAAATCCTAAAAATCGTTAATTTTGACGATCCTGATCAGAACAATGGAACAAAATTTTGAAATTATTGCATTGTCATTAGTTCTTGACAAGTGTGCAAAATTTCGAATTAATCTGATCTTTTAAAGTGGGTAAAAGTCGAGTCCAAAAATTCCATTACATACAAGTGAAACTTATAAAAACGTGTTAATATAAACCAAGAATAAATATACTAATTTATAAGTAGAATTAGAGTGTATTGGACGTTTTAACTCGAGATAAAAAAAATATTTTACTGAATTTAAGAGCAGGAATGAATAACTTAGAACAGCTCATTAAGAATAGAATTTCGACAGAATAAGAAATTTAACATTAAGAATTTCACAAGAACAAAGTTTCAACGTACTTAACTTTATTCCCTGATTCGATTCGAATAAAAAAATGCGAATAATCAAAACAAAAAAAATCTGTTGCCAGATATTTAACACGAATAGACATGCGTGACAAATAAAAAAAAGATGATTAAATACATTGAAGCAGCTTCCACTCATGAGCCAACAAAAGTATATTGAAAGATAAATCTCCATTTATAGATTTTTTCACAAAACGAGCTTTCTTCTTAATTTAGTGACTTCGCTAAGTCGAGATCTGACTGTAAATCATTAAATATAAAAAAATAATTACATTTTATAATTATTTTTTTTCTTGTAATAATATTCTTAAAAAATTTATATGTACATTCTAATTTAACTCACGCCAAATATAAAAGAGAAGTTATTCATTTAAATTCCTTTTTAAATTCAATTCCCAACGGAATCAGACACTCGATCGCACAGTTATACTTTTGATTGGGAAAACAAGGTGCATTGGGTATGATACACTAAAAAACCAGGGGGGGGCGAAACAGACAAAGTATTTAAATCATAAAGCTAAATAATTTTTATGAGCTGGCTACTACTTTTATTATTTAGCTTATAGCTAAATTGTGCTCTAGAGAAATTATTGGCTGCTCATTAAGTCTGAATGTCAGAACAGAGTTCAAAACATATTTTGTTCTTTCAAACACTGATTGTTAAAATCTAATGAGATGTCTGCGGCACACTTGAGGAAAACAGCCACGAGCGTCCTCCAGCACAGAGCAGACTTTAAAAAAAAAAATCCCGAGATGTCGCAGAGCAATTCCTAGGAATGATGTGCATACGTCAAATGAGAGAGATAGTCACTTGTATTTTTTTTTTAAATCAAGCTTTAATCGGAGTGACATTCAAATCCACTTAAAGGGGGCCATTTAAGTGTTCATTTGGAGGTGCTTTGAATGACAGTCCTTTTGTACTTGAAATAAGAATGTCGCAGAAATTTGGCTTTCGTTCTCCCAATTACTCGCGAACAGAAAGAAAAGAATTCTTGGGCTGTCTTCGGAACAAATCGAAAAATAAATAGGATACCTGTCAATCTTTTTTTTTAAATGAGTTTCGAACGTTTTTTATTATTATTTTCTTGCGATGCGAAATCATAAACACAAATTCTTCAGTCGTTTGAAAACGGTAGATAGTTTCCAAGTGGGGAAAATCATAGTTGTAATCATTAGCAGTGACGTCTTAAAATTTCTTGAGGCCTTGGGTCCCTATGCGCAAAAGTACGCTCCACCTACAACCCTTTAAGGCACAGGTCGCCAAAGTGGTGGTCCGCGAGAAAATTTCGCTGGTCCCCAGAAAAATGTGGAATATACTCACTCATCACGTTATGTCTTAAGATGCATTGATTGTGTGTTCTTAGATCACAATTTTTTTTTATAAATATATTTAACACTTAAAAAATCCTATTAGTGGTCCGCGGGATTTAAATGAATTTATTGGTCCATGCGGTTCAAAAGTTTGGCGGTCGCTGCTTTAAGGTAGACATTACACACCATACGTTGTATAAAACAGCGGTCACCAACTTTCAGATATTTATGATTTACTAAATGTGTAATTTTATATTTGTCATATCACTAAAATTGTAACGGGGCCTTATCGGTACTTCTACTAATAGTCCTATTGGGATTTCTTTGGGGCCAGAATGGCAATTCTTTCCAACCAACCCAAGAAGAGAGCTTGGTTATGCAGATTAGGAATTGTATATATTGGAACGTTAGTATTCGCGATGAGCGCTATGTGAATAGAGGTAATGCGAGAAGTGAAACTAAGTGAAGAGAGGTAAAGTGCTAGGTGAAGTTCTATGAGTTGGACTAATAATACCAGTGAAGCTAATTAATAAGTGGGTCCGAGACCAAAAGAATAATCCCTTACCCGGATCAAGTTGGGTTGAAGAATATAGTGACGATATAAGGACCGTAGCTGTTCGCCGAGGAAATAGCTGTAAGACAGTTTGTTTAAGCCTTAGGACTAGAGCGAATTCTAATAAGATAGAAAATAATCTATAAATATAGATTCAGTGTTTCATTGCGCTATTTGTCTGAATTACTATTTACGTCGCATCACTCCTGATCATAAGTCTCCTAAACTTGTGTTGTTTTATTGAAAATAAATTAAGATCTTAATAAACTAATTTTATTATGACAGAGTTTAGCGGTCCATCTTTCATTCCCTCAAACATAGGTCGCGTGGACGGTGAAGAGATGATACCTTCAGCGCGTGGGGTATCACAACATGATTGGCCAATGTATAGCTGATCCTTATAACTATGATGTCATCAGTGGCATACACAGGCATTTTTAAAGGAAGGGAGGGGTCCAGGGTTGGAAGTTCGCAATTCTAGTATCATGCTCCAATATGCTGCCCCATATTTTCTTTTGATTTTGTCGATTTTCGGGAACAAAAAACATTAAAAAAATAATTTTAAATAACTAATTAACATTAGTTAATAAAGTTAATCATTAATAACAAATAATTAAATTTTACGTACTATATACATAGGATTATAATCAGTCGAAAAAAATAAAGGGCTTTGGGGGAGGATCCGGACTTCCTCCCCCCTTGCATGCGCCACTGATTACCACTTATTTATATCTCTATTTACATTTCCATATCGCTGGAGAGTAGCTTCACGAAAACTAAGAACAAACCCGCAACGCGAAGCATATCAAAACAAACTGAAGTATTCTGTCACCAATTTGCGATGGTTGCTAACTCTCACTTTCAAATGTCGCAAGGTACATTTGTAAAAATATCTAAAATGTGACTAACTCAGAAGGAATTGAGCTAAAAATAGTAGCTAAAATTCAAAAAAGTATATTTCATATTCAGTAGCGCACACAGGAATTTTTCAAGGGAGGGGTCCAGGGTCGAAAGTCCACCATTTTTGTATCATGCTCCTTTTGATTTTGTCGATTTTGGGAACAAAAAAAAAAGAGTAAAAAACTAATTGTTGAATAAATAAAAAAAATTGGCATTAATTAATCAAATTAATCATTAATAACAAATATTTAATTAAATTTTATGTACTACATACATAGAATTATAATCAATCGGAAAATAATCAAGGGCTTTAGGGGGGTATCCGGCCCCCCAGGCCCCCCCCCTTGTGTGCGCCACTGTTCATATTTCATAATACGTTTTGTTACTTGTCACTTTGAAAATTAATACTTTTAAAATAATGTCCCAAATTTTAGGTGGACCATCAGTGATCAGTGGACTACCGTTTGGCGACCGCGGGTATACAACATACAAAGTGTCCGTGCTTAAAGTATCCAAAAGTTATAGCTAGTTATTACGGAACTCCCCACTAGAATGTAACAAACTGTTCATCCGTAGATTGGAAACCCCTCCTAGATGTTTTGGGTCTAATCCGATCGGCCACACGTACGCGAATTAATTGGCAATTGCAGGCGATACATTTTTACACTGATTTCATTAGTAAAGAGATGTGGGCACCACAACAAAAGGTCTAGTGCGTACTTTGGTAAACGGAATTCAAATCAATCACGCGCGTACAGCGACGTGTTCGAAGAGAATGGAATGTCGATCGTCCAACATCAAAATCCATCCACCAATGTAAAAGAATTTTAAAGGAGAGGGGAACTTAGGTATCTCAAACCGGTAAGTATCCGAAAGTTTTCGGGAAAGAGAAGACACTGTTGATCGTGTACGTGATTCACTTTATAGGAGTTCTGATAAGTCTATTAGACAAGCCAGTAACGAATTAGATTCCTCGGTCCACAGTTCATGATATCGTTCATAAACGGCTGCGTTCGCGTACATACAAGCTTCAACTTCTTCACCACTTCAAACCAAAAGATCACTGAGCAAGGTTGGAATCCACCTCTGGAGTGATGAATCGTATTGGAGTGAATTCGAATTTCTTAAAACATGTGATCTTTAGTGATAAATCTTGCTTTCACGTATGTGGAAAAGTTAATAAGCATAATTGCCGTACTCTTGGGGAAATGAAAATCCTCACCTATTGTGTGAATACGAAAGGGATACATCTAAAGTCAATGTGTGATTAGCATCATTGTCCCTTTTTCTTCTTAGAGAAGACAGTTACGGGACACGTTTATCTTGATATGATGGAAAATTTTGCTGTTCCACAAATTCCATCATGTTTTCTGTTCCAATAGGATGGCGCTCCACCACACTATCAAGGTGATGTTACCGCATTTTTGAACAGGATATTTCAAGGAAGTTGGATTAGGAGAGGAGGCCCGATTGCCTGGCCACCAAGGTCTCTGTATTTGACTCCATTAGACTTTTTTCCTTGGGGATTCATTAAATCCATTGTGTGTAAACAAAAAATTTCAACTGTGGAAGAGTTGATAAAACGTATCATTCAAACAATTCGTCTAATAACTCCTGATAGGCTGCGAAACACTTGGAGAGAACTAGATTACCATTTAAACATTTGTCGTGCTACTAAAGGTGCCCACATTGAAATCTAGTGTGATCTTAACAGAAACTTGGTGGTACGTTTTTTCTATTTAATTTTTTTTAAAAATTGTAATGAATGGTTCGATAATAATAAGCCATAACTTTTGGATAGTTTTAGCCCGGACACCCTGTACTTATACAAACGGTAACTCGTAGCAGATAAAAGTGCGAAGCTCCCAGTTTCTCAAAATTATTCACAAAACAGACTCGATCTTCTGCCGCCTTTCGCCTAAATTTTGGAGTACGTTGGTAGGCCTAGGGTTTACCACGAAACGATGGACATGACATAATAATGCAATCTTGTTACTGTTGCCAGTTCAAAATTCCCAATTTTTTGGAGGATATATGCTGGGGAATAACATTTGACAATTAAAATTATTCGAATCATGATTTTATTGAGGCCATGTCGAGAAAGAGAAGAGGCCACCCTAACCCGACGCTCTGGGCTATGTTGGCTCATGCCTTAAGACAGGCCAAAGCCAAATGCCTTACATGCCTTAAGGCCAAACTTTTTGGGAAGACTGTCAGTTAAAAAATAATTACTCGTGCAACTTCAAACTTTTCCAACAAAAATAGAGATATGAAAAAGGTGAAAAATGTTACTTATAGGCTTATTATGGATTTTTATGCTAATAGAACATAGCACAGAAATTTAGAAATAATACAATAAATAAGACAAAAGTACAAACTTAGGTTTTATTGTTAATAAACATTTACAAGTTCAGTCTGTTAGGTTAGGAATAAAACAGAAGTAAGTAACCCGAAAGATTTAGTTGTAAATAATTACTTAACAGACTGTACTGCTTAATGTGGCTTTTGAATTTGTAGTTTTTTTACAAAGTCATCTATTTTAGGATTAGTTCTTGAAAAGATGCTTACAAAATTAGGTTGTTTTAGGTGCATATCAGTTAATTTTGGGCAATTTTTTTTGATTTTATTATGTTCATTATAGAAAATATTTGTTCATACACATACGTTGATCCAAACTTATGACAATATCTTACGCCAAATAGTGTAAATTTGGAAAAATTGCTTGTTGATACAAATTTCCAAAATTCAGAATAATTTGTATCACTTAAAGTTGAAATAAGTTCCTCACTTTACATTTCAGTATAGTATGATGTTGTAGGTCAATAATTTCTATTTGGATATCAGGTGGGTAACAATTAACGTCTTGCAGAGAAATTTTTAAAAAAATTTTTGAAAAGGTGAGTACTTTTTTTTTATCATCTTGAAAATCATCAAACCTACTACTGAATGAATCCTGCAAAATGGATATTAAATTTTTAAATACATCATAGCTCGGAGCATTGTTGACTTTCTTAAATAGTTTCTGAATTAATATGAAATGATGTTAAACTTTTTTTCTCCAAAATCGAGACAAAAAAAGCAAAAGTTTATTCACATAAAAAGATATACGACCCACACGACTAGGGTAAAGATCCCTATTTTCCCTGTATATAACCTTAAATTTAAATTATTTAGATCTCCCATAATATCGGTATAGGAAAAGCTAATTCCCCCATAGCCAATCTTCATTCTTGAGTAGCAAGCACTCATTGTTCACTCACTCAAGTTCATTGTTTTCTTCCAGATGTTTTGAAACACACTCACTGAAATACCAAAATCCAGAGAGTGCACTCCCTCCCTTTGGAAAACCTGAGTACACAATTCAGTGTTCTCTACATGATACTTTTCTACTGTAATTCAATTAAGTATATTTAAAATATATTTTGGGCGTTTTATTTATATTTATTTATTTTGGTCTAAGACAACTGCATTTCTTTCTGTAAAATTGTAAAAAATGTTTTTTACTGTTATATTTTAAAATTTTTCAATAAATCTTCGCGTGCTACTGCTACAATTTCGACGTGCCACACACCGAATACGTTCGGAAACGGGATTTTTCATAAGCGCATAAATGGATAATTTTCATGATATTTAGTGTCACTTAGATTAGAATACATGTATGCAATTGTTTTAAGGACATTTTGACAAAAAAAATTTAAATACAATATTTTGGCAAAAAATTAACTTAGAATAACTTTTTTTCAAAATGTTCTCCTTTTGTGAAAACTGCTTCTATCACATAATATTTTGCCTGTATATAGCTCAGACCTCTGTACAGAGGCTCAACTAGAATTTTTGAAATATATAACTTAGAAGTGGGATTATCCATATTTTACGACAATAGAGAATAGAAATTTTAAGAAAAAAACGCCGATCATTATTTCAATTGGTTTTAACTCTGAAAATAATGTGAATTTTTCAAAAAAGAAAAAAAGTGGTTCAGATACTCTGGAGAAGTCTTTATAAAAGCAGAATATTATTATTTTAGAAGCATTTTTCACAAAAAGGAGAACAATTTGAAAAAAGATTATTCTAAGTTCATTTTTTGCCAAAATATTGTATTTAAATTATTTCTTTTGTCAAAATGTCCTTAAAACAATTTTATGCATGTATTCTAATCTGAGTGACACTAAATATCATGAAAATTATCTATTTATGTGCTTTCTTAAAATCACAGTTCCGAACGTAGTCGGATACCTTAAGACGTCCCTCAGATTAAGAATCGGAGGAAGAAAAGCTAAATGTATCAAAAACTGATGTGTAAAACAATTAAAAAATACACTTAAAAGTCCTTAATAGCCATTGTGCCCTGAAATCAAGTGACTTAAAATGTCCTCTTAATATCTCGTACAAAGGTTCTTTTCTAAAGTAACAAGACTGGGAACAAAAGCGTTATTGTTCAAAAATACTTCATTGGCAGATGGAAACTTGTAAGAATATCTCTTACAATTTCAAAGTATTAAGGAGATGTTGTTTTGTTATGATACGCTAAATTCTGCTTTAAGTGCATTTTTAGGAGAGTCAGATAAAAATATTAAACATTTAAAAAAATGAATTAGTTCTTTTATTTATTCTCACTAAACTGCCACACGATTCCTATACAATCATTGAATTATTATACTTTGAATAAATATAAAGTGCCGAAGAGAAAAAAAAAATTCACTTCAATTTTTATATCCTCTCTCTCTCTTTTCATTCATCCAAAAATAATAATAATAATGATGATTTTTGATAGTCAACTATAAAAAAAATACTAAAAATTTAAAAATATTCTCACTGATGTTTTCTGAACGATCATTTTATTGTATAATTTATTAACTTGAAATAATTATGAAATTGGTATATACATGTCAGTAACCTTTTTAAAAATAATTAATGATTATTCTTAATTGAATCATGTGAAATTATGTAAATGTCACCCAATGACATTGTAGGTAATTTTGAACAACCTTTTTCGATTAAAGATTGCTAAAAACTGCCTACTAGCTTTAAAAAGCCTTTTAGCTACATGCCTTCTGCCCCACCTATTCAAGGACCGTTGCAATTTTTTTAAAAATAGAATTCTAGTTTTAAGTAATTTGTTCCTATATTAAAAGCATGGATTGATCATTTATTTAATTTAAACTATACGACGTCTGCGGGCAATTTTATTTTATTTTAAGACTAAGCGCACTAAACGAGTTTCTATTTAAATTACATTTAAAATGTAATAAAGTGGTTCAGTAAAATCATTTGTAGGGATAATACAGCTTTTCTCTTTTACTAAATTTCGTCTCCAGTATTCAATTTTTTTTATCGAACACAAATTCCTGGAATAAAATACTGCAAAATTAATGTTAGAGTTGTCTTTTGTATAAAAGATCACTTTTGTATTAAAAATAAAATAATTAAATTATATTCATTTTTTTTATTTTAAGCAAGTGACAATTAAATTTTTGGATTAATTATAAAAATTTCAAGAGATATTTTCAAACGTTTGACAGAGAAATTAATTTAAATTTGTAACCTTCTTTCTTGTATTTTAAACGATTTATTGAAAGTTACGCGCTTAAGGAATAAAGTTAAAAACTAAGTTTATTTCGATTTTTCTTTAAATAAAAAGACTTTTCTTCATCTTTCCCTTCGTATAATTTGAAACAAAATAAATAAAATTTATAAGTGATTTTTTTCTCTCTACAAGTGTAGCTTAGCATTTACGTAAAGGAGTTATAAGTTTGAAGATTTGTTGATCACGTTGAATGTAAGGTACCGTTAAAGAGTATCAGTCATTTAATAGAGCACCTCGGAATTTCATGAAATAACTGAACTAAGCGAAAGTTTAAGTGTGTTAAGGAAACGAAGAAGCTAAATCACAATAAGAATGTAAACTATTAAAAATTTTAATGATTTATAATTATATAAATTATTAGGCTTTTTAGTAGTGCTCGCAAAAAGGGAGGGGGGTTACTGTTGAAAAAACGTAGCAAAATTTTTATTCCAAACACAAATCTTACCAACTTTAATGACTAGGCAATCATTATTACAAAATACCTATTTAAATACAAATAATACAATACAAACAATTTTATATACTT
>BMAV01025659.1:199910-223188 GCA_019973955.1 Trichonephila inaurata madagascariensis | reverse complement strand
TATATATTCCTTTCTAGAACACTGCATTTAGTACTAAAAAAAGAAAGTCTGCCATTTATAGATTACATTACTTTTAATTATAAATAAAAAAAAATACCACAAAGAAAAGAAATATATATATTAACATTTGTCTAGTCTTCTAAAGGTTAGCGTACTATACAGTTTTTCGAACAATCCAACATTTGCATAAGTCTCCAAACGAGCTGTCGAAAAGGAGTAGGAAAAAAAAATTCCCCGTAATACAAACTTACTCAAGCCTGTCTCTCTAAAACATAAACCCTAAGTAAGACTGTTTCATTAAGGCTCCCCGCAGCCTGTTTTAAAACTCATTGAATTCAGAAGGGGACCTCATCATAACAGAATACCTGGAAGACAGCCCATTATATGGTTTGATGTTAAAAGTGGATTTGTCCGCACGCCTACATGATTCAGCAATCTGAACCGAGGTCACGCGGTCATCTTTTGTGCGGCATCACTAGACCATACTTCCTGAGATATTGGAGCGCATGCGCCATGCCGAATGGTCATTCTGTTTTTAATCCTCCCCCCACCCCACCCCTTCATACACGTGCTGCCCTTCTGAAATTTTGTTTTTACTTTCGTTTTATTGTTCGGTTCTTCTTTTTTCTTTCTTTTCATCTTTTTCTACCGCGTTTATTATCACTGAACTCAACAGGTTGGTGAAGGGGTGTGAGGGTAGGGGAGATTCACCGGGCATTCCAATTTGTACATCGACTTAATGGTCATCTTTGGGTATGAATGAATTGGAATGTTCTGTGTAATTCGATGATTCAGATAGTTTACTCAGGGGCGGATCTAGGGCCGGACAAACCGGACCCCTGCCCGGGGCGGCAAATTTTAAGGGCAGTATTTGGGTAGAATCCGAGAAATATATTTTTTTGTTACAAAAATTTTTTATATATTTTTTGAAATATTATTTTGAGTGGGACTTTGGTATTTTATGTAACGTATCTTATTTCTTTATTTTGTACTCTGTATGTTTAAGAGGTCTCAGGGGTGTTAAATTTTTCTACAGGTCTGATAATGTAAACAATTTTCAAACAGGTATAATTCTTTTAAATTTAAGTTAAATAATTCGAATCTTTTACACATTATTTATAAAAGAATGGGGCTTCAGAAAAATATAAAATGTTTAAAATATAATAATAATTTTAAAAATCATAAGCATATGAAAATTCTATGATAAATATTAAGTAATTTTTTGCGTTGCGCGCTTTATTTTCTAAAATATTAGCCTCTGATGTTTAAAAATTTATAGAATTATAAAATGCATCACACTCTTGAAACCCTACCTAATTTTCGTATTATATATCTTTTGTATTTCAAAATATTTGTAAAATATTGCAATTTTTTAAATAATTTTTAAAAAATGTATTTTTTTATTTATTAAAATATGTAAGTTATTATTCTATTTATATAAAAATATCTAAAGTGTAATAAAAATACATTTAACTTTATAAATCACCTTAAGGCTAGTAATTAAAGCTACTATTTGAGAAAATAGCACGCGCGACGTAAAACTTAAAGAAATATTCCTTATAGAAAAGTTTCTTATTTTCATATGCTTATAATTTTAAAAATTATGATTATATTTTAAACATTTTATACTTTTCTGAAGCCCCATTCCTTTATAAATAATGTGTAAAGGATTCGAATTATTTAATTTAAATTTAAAGGAATTATACCTGTTTAAAAATTGTTTATATTTTCAGACCTCTAGAGAAATTTAACACCCCTGAGACCTCTTAATTGCATCATAAAATTCACGATAAGAAAGTTCTGAATGGATTTTAACATTTAGCATAGTGGTAAATTTGCTGAGTCCATGAACTTCCAAGAGAAATAACTATATTTCAATGTATAACGAGAGAATTAAAAACTTATCTTTGATTTTTTTGATTAGTATAAATGTTGGCGTAAAAATAAAATATAAATAAAACATTGTCATATCTGAAAATGTATTTATTCAAACTATAACTTTTGCTTTAAAATATAAAAACACATTTCTCACATTCAAAAAGGACACTAATATTTTGATCGCAACCGAACCTCCAGATTCCCTCTTGTTCCTCCAGATTTTTGCATTTTCAATTCTTGCGGTTTTAATTGTGTAATTTTTGAACGTTTTTAAATTTTTTCAGGTTGTGTCAGGTTTAAGTTTTTACTTTTGGTTTCGATACAGTATTATTCTTTAGTGAGAGACCCGATGTAAATTGATTCATTTCCGATTTCGCCGTGGACTCAACAACATATACAGTAGAAACCCGAAAACTCGGCCTAATGTGGACCAATGGATGATTGTGAAAATGCCGGGTTATCGAAAATGGGAGTTGAAAAAATAAGTACTATATTTTCCTCAGAAAATATTGAAATGCACTTGTATAGATTGTTGGCTTGAGAATACAACAGAAAAAAAACTGCTCTAATACCCCAAAGGAAAATCACGTACTTTATGAAGGCATAGGGCATTTACTACATGACAATGAAAATTAATGAATACATAGTATACAGTAATTTACTGATCAGACACACCTCAGAGAAACACTTTATGAAGATCTAAATGAAGCCTTCTATAATGAAAATTAAGTAGTCAATTTTTTTAAAAACTGGCTATATATTTTTTAAGCAATGGGTGATGTGTTGTTGTTTGTGCTGTACTGTATGCTTTATTTTGCTGGTTCATCACGAAGACGACGCAGAAACAGTAAATCCATTTACCAATGCCCCTTGTTGTTCACAATACTAAAGGGTGGTTTCGACAGCCTTTATCCCCATATTATGTGATATTTTAGGGGTTTGTACGGTGCCTCAACGTTAGTGTCTGCATCATTTTACGGCATTTTTTCTTTTTCTGTGACAGCAGCAATAATTTCCAGCAAACAAAGAAATGTGGACCTTGAACGGGTCTGCACGTGGTTTTTTCCCCACCCGATTTGATGAATTATCCGGGTTGTTTTCCAGTGTCGTGTTTTCGTGATTTTACTGTTTCAATGTTTTCACAAAATACTTATATAACATACTTTATCTTTGTAATAGTGGCTTAATCCTATTTTATTCCAAACCTTTATTTGGCATCAATTTGACAAAAATTTTGATTCTCATATTGGATATAAGTCAACTATAGAGCAATGAGCTGCCGCCGCAATTTGCCGCAATTTGTTTTTCTTCTTTCCCAAAGTATCGGCTAAAATAGGATATGGTTCTTAATAGTACAAAAATAATACCGCTTTCTGTTCAAAACTGTGTTGCATTTACTTCAGATCTTGAGATAATTCACAAAACAAAACTGAGTGATGAAGGAAACACAGCCCTGGTGCTGCTTTGCTTGGGACAAGCAGCAGGCGAGAAGAAACTTCTCTTAAATAGGCTTCACAGTGGACATACTCGAGCTCAAAGGCATGTGGAGGGTCTTAAAGTGTACCCTCCTTGTCCGAATTTTAATGTGACGACCCAAGCCGCTCATGCTCACATTTTGGCTTGTATTGGTTGCCATAAGAGCCAGCTGCTCCCCAGTCCTGCTACAGTTCTTCATTGTTTAAAAACGTACACGTTCATGGATTTGATCTAGATCAGCGATACTCAACCAGCGGCCCACCGAGCCTTCTTAAGTGGCCCGGCGATGGCCCTTTGTTCTGAGAAATTCCCTTATTTAAGAAAATTGTACAAAAAATTTGGTGGGAAATTCTTTGTCAAGAGATATAATATATCAATTTTGTTTTTGTTCTCGGTATCGTTCGGGTACGAATTGATATTCTTTTTCTATTTGGAACAGTTACGGTTAGTAATAATAGACAGCAGTGGAATGAGCAGTGGGTGGGAATTAATTTTTAACTATCTTTCATATCTTGCATCTTGCTTTCATATAGCCCAGCGATGCTCAACCTGTGGCCCGGTCATGACCCATTGCTTTGAGAAATTCACTTATTTAAGAACATTGTAGGAAAAATTTGGTGGGAAATTCTTTGTCAAGAAATCAAATATATTGTATTAATTTTGCTTTTTAATGTCGGTGTCGTATGGGCACGAATTGATATTCTTTTTTATTTGGAACGGTTATGGTTTTTGATAACAGACAACACACAGTGGTGTAGTGACAATTTTATGGGTGGAACCAATTTTTAACCATCTTTTATATCTTGCAAGCGAAAAATATTCGAAGAAAATATATCATTTCAAGACGATTGGGAAGTTGACTATTTTGTAGTGAAATACAAGCGTGGATCAGTAATTGTTTGATTTGTTACGAAAGTGCTGTATTAAAAAAATACCAATAAACAGGAATTATTCAATGACACTTTTCCTCGAAGATCTCTTTCAAGAGGTGATAGATAGGCCTTTATTTTGAATAATCCTTGCAACAGCAACAAAGTGTTTTGTCAGTGGTAATATCACAGCGCTAACAAAGACATCCTATGAAGTTTGTTACATTATTAGTTATCATATGAAACCGTTTACTGATGCATAAATTGTGAAGAAGTGTTTCTTAAATGCTTCTAATTTAGTATAAGTAACAAAAATAAAAAAATAATAATTAAAAAAAGCAAAACAGGAATTATAATATTATAATCAATTTTCCACATTTTAAATTTCCGATGTTGTCTTGATCTTAAAGCATTTCTCCTCCCCCTCCCCCATTTATCCTCATGTTGCGACCCGCTTGAAATAGCTGACATATGTATGCGGTCCAGCAGAAAAAAAGGTGAGTACCCCTGATTTAGATGTTTCTGTCAATCAAGTGGATAAGAAACAACAACACAAAACAAAACTAAGATGACAAATAGATGTACAACTCTTTTATGTTGCCATATTTTAGACAAGTAATTGGAAGCATATTTTAGCAACCGTTCCTGTTTAAATTTGAGTAGGTGGCTGCAACCGTGATCGTGTCGACTTCCACCGTATAACGCCTGTCATTCCTTGCATTTTATGCACCTATGTATATTGTTTTAATATAAAATTTTTAATTTTTATAATTTAATCTATTTTAACTTTAATAGTAGTGAGAGAGGTGAAAAAAGAATATGAATGACCACATAACCACTGAGCTATCGAGGCGACCAATAAGTGTTAGGAATTTCTAGAAAATTGCTACTTAAATAGCACTTTTTTATGTTTATTAATTATAGAAGCTTATATGGGATTAAACCATTTAAAAATACTCTTAAAACTGTTTATTAAATTGCTAAAATCATTGTTAATTGTCAGTTAATGCTAATCAATAAATAAAACGCAGTTGTTAAAGTTTTTTTTTTAATTCCATTCTCTTTTTATGACAGATTGTCATACACTTAACATCATTAGAGAGATTTAAAATGTTGAAAATCGTTAAAAAGAATTAAAATATTGAGGATTTTGATAAAAATAATTCTTCATCAACTTAATGAGGAGAAAATAGCAAGAAAAACATCAAATGTTTTCAAGGAAAAAATTATTTCGCGATTTATACGAGATTCATATTTCATCGGAAAACTCAGAAAAAGAAATCGAACAAAAAAAAAAGTTTCAAATTATAAATAACGATTAAAAAGCAAATAACAAAATTCTATAATTTCTCACCTTATGCAAATAAAACAAAAAACCTAAAACCTGATTTTTTGTACACTGTATTATTATTGCATTCTTAACGCACGAAAAAAATTTAGTAAGAGAGAGAAAAGAATTTTAAGAAGATTTCCAGATGTAAAAAGTATTTACACAGGTAAATGATTATCAGATTTGTAGTCGGTAAATAAGATTAAGACAAATAGAAGTGCGAAAAAAAAATACCATTAAGAACTCTTTAAGCTCGAAAACGAATGTTATTCGTATTATTTTTTTGTAAAAAAAAAATCAGACATTGGATTTTAAAATCAAGGTTTCAAAAAATAAACCAATAAGACTTTTATAATCTTTAAGTTTTTTTTATTTCTTCTATAAAAGAGTTTTTTTCTTTTCTTTTTACGTAATTTAGAATTTCAAAAATAAAATATAAGCGGGAAGAAACCAATGAGATTTTTGAAATCCGACAGACTCAGCAAATTATGATTAGAATTAATTGCCAAGTTTATTTTAAAATAGAAACAGAAAAAAGGAGAAAAATTTATTTAGTTTTTTAATTCGCAGTAATTCTTAATTCCCTATGTACGCAATAAATGTATTTAAACATATAATTTAGAACTTATTGATTTTAAAACGATCAAAGTATAAGTAGTAAGTTAATAGCAAATGATTAGTTATTTTGATTTGTTGTTCGATTGGTATTTAAAAGTGGTCAATTGTTTGACCAAAATGTTCGAAAAAGAAAACACGTTTTTTTATTGCATATAATTAAGCATAATATTTAACTGAATACAAAAATGGAAAAATTTTATTTTAATTTTCAGTTTTAAAGAACAAGATATGTAAATGTATATGTATATAGGGGGAGTGTGTGAACTAATAGTAGGAATTAAAATAAGGAATTGTGTTTCTCATACTTCTTGCTGGTATAGAAAAATGAATACTGTTTAAAATAACTACGCAGTCAATCATATTAAAGATACCTTTATACTGATAAGATCTGGTCGTGATTTCAAACTCGAAATATCAAAATTTGCGCTCAGATAGGTGAATAAATCCCGTGAATAAAAACGGTTTTATCTATGCAATTCATGAATCTATTTTGCGCCTTTTAAAGAAGTTCCGATTTAATTTTTGTAATAAGGCTGCAATATTCGAGATTCGAAAGGATAGCAACAAAATATATAGCTTTCAAACTTTCACTCCATACTGTGTGAAAGTTTTAAGGTCGAAGAAGATTTAACATTTTGTAGTTCATGTTTTTACAACAGCGTTTCTCAAACTGTGGAGCACGCCCCCCTAGAGGGAGTGATAACTCTGCAAGGGGGGCGCTATGATACTGAAAAGTCGTAAGCAGAAGGCTATTTTTTTTTAAAAAAATATTCATTTACTGAAAGCAAACAATCAAAATACATTCTCACATAATAAAAAATAAAATACACATTTACACTGATATAATAAACTTATAAATGTATCAGTACTGCACAATATATTTTATAATTAATTTAACAATAATATAGAAACAAATTTTATAATTACTATGACCCCATGGGCTTGTCATATATAAAATTATATACAAAAATTAACACTTATCTTGATAATTTGTACGATTTTTAATTTATCCCTTAACTGCCGATTAAAAGTTACGCGATTCGCTCCCCAATGCCACCGTTTTTTAACACCTAGGCGAGTGCATGTGGTGTATTGGGGAGAGAAAAGTAATAAATAATCAAATCATTTGAAATAAGTAAGTCCTTCGCAAACATTATCAAGGTCCTTTTACTGTAATCCAAAGCCTTCGGAATAATTTTATGGATAGCAATGCACAGAAGAGACCACACTTCGTAAAGACGTATATATACGTTCGGGACAATTAACGCTTTGGCTGATCAAGACTTTTATATACGCCGGTAGCCTTTCGAGGTTAAATTCGCAATGTAGATTTAGCGTCGAAGTATAGTATTATTGAATTCAATACATTGTTATTGTAAGGAAGGAGGGCGCAATGAAAATTATGATTGAATATTGGGTCGAAAATGTGGAAAGTTTGATAAGCAATGTATTACACAATAGATGAATTCCAACAATGATTTTATAGCTTTCGCTCTTGTAGTATTTTGTCTTATTGGTGAAAGTTACTTCAATCGCTTGTTACAAATTTTGGGAAATTGAATTTTCTGTTTCAAACAATGAAGGAAAAATATTAAACATATTGAAAATTTTGGACGTTTTAAAATGTTTCATACATTACCTTTTTTGTTAATTTTACTTAGCCTTTAAAAATTTTTAGTCTCATAGTTTATCCTTCTCAATTTGTGAAGAACTTTGATAAAGTTGCAAGTGCAACTTTAAGTAGCATCTATAAATCCAAACTTGAATATATCAGAATAAATTCAGCGTTAGCTACTGAATGAAGTTGCCTCAAAATATACGTCTACTTCAATTTTTTAATGGCAGTTATTCGAGCATTTCCTGTAAAACCGTGGGGGAAAAAAATTCGGTACTTAAATGCTATCGCAACAATGCGAGCGCTCAAGATAACTCGCCAAGTTGGCAACAACGATTTCGCATGTATCGTATGCGCTGAATCGGCAACCATGTGCTTCGTTTCATTTAATGTCGCCAATACGGTAGTGTGATAATACACGTCTTAAAGTTTTCAAAAATATTAATAATGAAAAAAAAAAGATGGATATGTTAATGCTGGATAAACCACTTTCTAAAAGTTTTTAAAAATATTAATAATGAAAAAAAGATGGATATGTTCATGCTGGATAAACCACTTTCTAAATCATTATGTTCATTTCCAAATCTTCAGATACTAAAGTAACAGATATTTTCAAAGCCAATATTTGGTTTTAATGTTTTTCTTTACTATTTATATCTATCTCTTTCTGCGATATAAAGAGAAAACATTTATAACTGTAGAGTTCGGCAGTGTTTTTCATGAAAATCCAGACATCCAAAGATAAGACATTTAAAAAATATTGGTGTATTTGCTTTCCTTAGACCTTATCTAAGGTGGTCCTAAAGGTGTTTTGAATAAAAATTGATTAGGGGGAGGACAAAATACACTCATGGACAAAAAAAGTTGCGCACCAAGAAACAATTGCGGGATCGTAACGAAACTTGGCATAAAGGTACATGTCGGGAGATATGCAAATGGTTAGAAATGAAGTGTGATTGCGCATTACGTATAATCAGTAGAGGGCGATTAACGTCGTTCTCCGTGAAGTATAAAACAGGTAACCAAAGCTTGTTTGAGTGTGCTAAATCGCTTACAAAGGAAGAGCTGAGGTAGATATGCCATTACGCCGTTTCCGAAGACAATATGGGCATCTGTTGCAGTTTGAGAGAGGGAGAATCATCGACATGATTTAAGCTGGGTGGTCAGCTAGGCGAGTAGCTCTTCAATTAGGAAGCTCTGATTATGTTGTGAGGAGGTGTTGGGACCAGTGGATCCGAGAGATGTCATTTACACAAAGAACAGGCTCAGGACGCCCTCGACAGACCAGTCGTCGAGAAGACCACCACATCGTAAGAAATACGCGCGTACAGCCAACTGCTTCATCGGCCGCCAACCAGGCACAGGTAGCACCATCACTAGACGCCCATGCGTCTTCTCGAACCATACAAAGGCGCCTGGCTGAAGGACATTTGGGATTGCAGCGCCCATTACGTGTACTGCCTTTGACGCCCACCCATCGACGCCTCCGTTTGGAGTGGTGCCACGCACGAGGAAACTGGACTGCAGCAGAATGGGACCAGGTCGTCTTTAGCGACGAATCCAGATTCAATCTCAACAGTGATGACAATCGTGTTCGTGTGTGGAGACCCCGTGGTGAACGCCTCAATCCTGCCTTTGCTTTACAGCGACACACCGCTCCCACAGCTGGTGTGATGGTATGTGGGGTGCAATCGCCTACAATACACGGTCACCCCTAGTATTGATCCGTGACACCATGACATCCTGCAACCACATGTGTTGCCACTCATGCAACGGCTCCCAGGAGCCATTTTTCAACAAGACAATGTTCGGCGTCACACGACAAGGGTATCACAAGACTGTCTCCGCACTGTTACAACCCTTCCTTGGCCTGGCGGATCCCCAGATTTGTCTCCAATCGAGCATACCTTGGATCATTTGGGATGGCGAGTTGGGCATCCCACGAGTTTGAAAGAACTAGAGGCAAAGTTACAGCAAATATGGAGCGAAATGTCTCAAGACATCATACAGAACTTGTATGCCTCAATACCCGATCGTATCGCATCGTGCATTAACACTAGAGGGGGTTCAACAATGTGTTCAATCCGCCGTTCTTTTGCCTTTTTCTCTGAAATAAATGATCCTTTTTCTTTGATTTTCTAATTATTTACTTATATCAAAGTAGTCATTACGTATGTAAAATTTCGTTTTATTTTGATGACTCCTTGGTGCGCTAATTTTTTTGTCCATGAGTGTATGTCGGTGGCTTTTTAGGGCGGCTGTGTCCGATTCTGTTTCGCTCATTGTCTTGTTTCCCTCCTCGACGAAGGGTTAAAGGAAATATTATAGAAAAGAACTTCAAATACAAATTGCAAGATAGGAAAACGAACAGTAAAAACAAAATAATTTCTCCAAACGCAATTGAAGAGGTATAAACAGTTAAGCAAAACACATATTACCCCCCGCCCCCCAACCTTAAAACTTTGAAAATAAAAATTAATGCATGTTAAGAGCCCAAAAACCGTACAACTTTAGATTTCAAAGCATTAAAAAGGCATTTTAAAAATATCAAAATCTTCAGAAAACTTGAAAAAACTTTTTATAAAATTAATATATTGAGAAATTATTTCTATAATTAGAACTAATTTTTTGCGTTGTTGCTTTCAAATTATAACCTTAATATCTAATAAACAAAGAATTTGAATCCAAAAGAAAAATTAGGTTAATAATTTAGAAATATTTATGCCAGGCCTATGAAAAGCACAGTGGGAGAACAATATGCGAGCCTCCACCAGCGCCACAATTAGTTTTCACCGACACAGGACCACATTACTCAACTCAACTCTCCTGACTTCACATAAAGGTGACTTCCGGCGTCCATTGCACCCTTTTAAATTGACTTCCAGTCACTGTGTCTCGTTCACTTAGACCGAAACTTAATTATCCGCTTTGTAGCTGCGTCTCTGTAACCGTAACTGGCTTATAATGAGCTGGTCTTATGATTGCAAAAGATGAGACGCAATAACAACAACAAAAAAGAAGGGGGACATTAAATCAGTATGGTTAGAAAAAAATGTGTCACCCCATCTTTTCCCTCTTTGCTACTTTTCAGTCTCAGCGAACAGTATCGTATTGTATCCGGGATTTTGTTCCGTGGAACAATTCTCGTCTGATTTAAGTCTATTCCCTGCTGTCTACAGACGATTATCTCTAATCCGGGAATGACTTCTACTTCTATTATTATC
Source organism: Trichonephila inaurata madagascariensis (assembly GCA_019973955.1). Taxonomy (NCBI): domain Eukaryota; kingdom Metazoa; phylum Arthropoda; class Arachnida; order Araneae; family Nephilidae; genus Trichonephila; species Trichonephila inaurata. Next base: position 212,178 of record BMAV01025659.1, on the reverse strand, counting down.
GTTATTGCTGGTGTGTTCTTTATCCAACCTAACGACTTGATTGAGAAATACTTTTTTGTACTTATTTTTTTTAGTGTTTGTGAATGTTTTGCGATGGTAATTTACTAGGAAAGAATTTTTGTTTGAAATCATACCGATGTATTTTGAACCTAAAATTATTTCAATCGAGTTTTTCAATTCCTAAATTATTTTAAATAAGTTTTAATGTGAATCTTACTTTTAAATTGCTTGCAATTAGAAAAAAAAGGATAATTCGAAATACACAAACAAAATTTCATTTATTCCTTTGTAAGAAAATTTGCTATTTTGTGATTTTTTTTATCAAAATATTCTTTTGGCTGAAACGAGCAATTTGGTTCTCGCCAAACTTGGCGATATTCAGTATAATTATCTTACAATATATATAAATACAAGTAATAAAAAAAAAATTAAGTCAATTCCTACTTAGATCAACAAAGAAAATTTTTATTTTAGATACTTTTTATTAAATAGTTACAATTAATATAAATATGTATATACATATGACATAATCACAACATTATATAAGTGGTCATTAATTTTTATTAATTATCATTAAAGTATCGCATTGTCATCCAGAACAATCGTATATATAAATTTCATTTCAACTGAATACTTTAACACGTGAGAAAAAAACATTTTCAAGTTTTGACACAAGTCGCCAAAAGGGTCGCTAAGTCGCCAAAAATGATACCAACGTGATTGTTTTTGTAATTCTTTAAATAATTAGTTTTAATCAATTAATTTTTAATAATTATTTTTATATTATTATATTGCTATCCAAAATAAACCAGTATATAAAATTTCAGCTCAATCGAGCGTTTTAAAATGTATTTTATTAACGATTGAAAATTCCACCCAGTTAAATAAATAAATATGTAGAGATCGTGAGCTAATAGTAGGAATTGAATAATGATAAATATTCCTAATTTGGCGATATTTTTTTATTAAAATAAATCGCCACTTAACATCTTATAAGTAATTCTAACCAATGCTTGTTTTACATACAGTTTTCCAAGAGGAACATTGTATAAAATTATTTTAATAACTGCTTCATATTTGTAATTTCTGGTTTATTTTTTTTATTTGCCTAGTTTTTTTTTCTTTTATGATGCTTAGTAAGAATAAGTCCATCCTGTAAAGCAAACTTTGTTTCCTGCAAGAGATGGAATTTTCCAAAATGATAATGCGCCTATCCATGAAACAGGATTGTCCAAACACAGTTTGATGAACACAAAGGTTAAGTTAAGCAACTACTTTGGCCTGTACAGTCACCCGATTTCAACGTTATTGAGCCGTTATGGTCAATTTTAGACCGCCCAATACTGAATCAATATCTTACACCGGCATCTCTTCCAGAACTTTCACAATATCTCTATAAAGAATGGTAATTAGATTTTTCATTTCATCCGTATCACTAACTGAAGATTAGTAAACAATGTTTTTCACGTATCTCTACAAGAAGAAATCCATAAGTGTATTGCAAACAGATCTAGGTGACCACGGCATTGGATTTCCTTTTTCCATCCATCGCCTGGGGAACTTTTTCTCACTTCCATCATTTACGCTGTACATGTGTTGAAGATTTAATTTCGGTAAATAGTGCTACAACTTGCGCTTGTCTTTGCGGTGAAGCCATTTTCAGTGAGTGAGAGTTAAATTAGCTTGCACTGTAAATCTACACGAGGTCTATTGGCGCTGGACCTGGTAATTTTGAACCATGGTCAAGCATCGAGAGCGACACCACACCAAAGGGAGGACGTTTGAGCCTCGCGACAGATTTAACGTGCAACGGCCCTCAACACGGCGAATCCTCAATGGCACCAGGCTCGAGCTCATGACACGCCAGCCACGAGTTTGTGATCTTTATCACTAAACTACCCCTATAGAAGCCATTTTGAAATAAGAATGTTGTAAAACGCGGATGTTACACCATCTAGTTTGCATTTCAATAAACAAACATTGATAAAAATAAACAAACATAAATTTTAACGCAGTTTTTTTTTTTTATATTTCATAAAAAAAAAAGTGTAAAGTTTCTGTTCAATGGAATGCAAATTAGATGGCGCAGCATCCCTGTTTTTCAGCATTCTCTTTACACCGTAAGAAAAAGCGCAAGTTGTAGAATAGTTTACCGGATTTAAATCTGCAACACATTTACAGCGAAAATGGTGCGCCACTGCACTAGAGCTTTGAAATGAGAAAGGGTTCCCTGGGCTGTGGATGGAAAGAGGAAATTTAATAATATGGCCGCCTAGATCTCTAGATATAACAACTTTGAATTTCTTCTTGAAGGGATAAAGTCAAATAAAGGGATAAAGTCAATTAAAGTCAAATTGCAGTAGTCAATGATATCCTGCAATGCTTCTCAGAACGTGTACACTCGATATGTTGTACTCAACTAATAGTGTGTACATAGAAATCACGTAATAAGAGTTTATTCAGATTGTTGATCCTGCAATGCTTCATAGAACGTGGCTAGAAATCTTGCATACACTCGATGTGTTGAGCGCAACTAATGGTGCGTACGTGTAAATCGTGCAAGAAGGCATTATTCAGACTGTTGATCCTGGAATGCTTCATAGAACGTGGCTAGAAATCTTGCATACACTCGATGTGTTGAGCGCAACTAATGGTGCGTACGTGTAAATCGTGCAAGAAGGCATTATTCAGACTGTTGATCCTGGAATGCTTCATAGAACGTGGCTAGAAATCCTGCATGGACTCGATGTTGCACGCAACTAATAGAGAGTACGTGTAAATCGTGCAAGAAGGCATTATTCAGATTGCTGATCCTAGAATGCTTCATAGAACGGGGCTAGAAATCTTGCATACACTCGATGTGTTGTGCACAAGTAACGGTGCGTACGTTGAAATCGCGCAATAAAGCATTATAAAATCTTTCATGTTTGCTTTTGTGGAACAAAAAAAACCGTAAATGAATATCATTATTTGTTTGTTTTTAATTAATTTTTGGAAATGTAGTCGTACTTTTCGGGCACCCTATACTTTCACCCCCTGTTTTCCCTCTCCCTTTTCCCTTCTATTTTCCCTCAAGATACCACACCACTCTACTTAGTCAACCAAGAAAAGAAGTGTTAGTTTGCTAAATTAATTTCATGTCCCTTCCTTTCAAATGCAATTACCTTAAATTCTCACACAGCGAGTAAGAGGGGGTGAAAAAAAAAAGAAGAGGGGAAAAGAAAAGCACCCCTTATCTTCATCGGAAATCTCCAATTCTCCATTTTCTCTTGAACCTCCCAACGCCTCTTAAAGATTCATATTTTGCGGTGCTGTGTGGCTGCCTTAAAAAATAAATAAAAAGATTATTCATTATTCCCCAGAAGGATAATCATAATTATGTAAACCCTGAAACGGGGCCGATCTATCTCTCGAGCGTCCGTAAATCAACGAAGGGTGGTGAAAAGGGTGTTTGAAGGGGGTGCAGGAAAGATTAATGGGGTCGTGGTAGAATAAATATTCCTCTGGATTCTCCCTCTAGTTGCGTTTTGGGAGTGATTTTGGTTTAAGGTCAAGTCCCTCTCCTCCCATGCGTCGGATTTTGCGATTCATCTTCCTTTGGAAAATTTGGATGAATGGATACTGACTTATATGGAATCATCAGGAGTGAAAAGAGCGGAAAATCCATTTTTTTTAAAAAAGCAAAAAGAAAACAAGGGATGAGGAGTTGGGTTTTATTTTTGACTTGTTAACAAGACTAGAAAAATTTTCTTTTTAAAATTAATGTTTTGAGAGGGCAATTAATATTGCAGTGGTTCACTTCTCATGGTTTAAACTCAAGGCCTGTTCTAAAAATGTCGAGGAAAACATTACTGATTTTAAATGAACATGCAGTTTTATTATATCTCATTTTCGTGTAAAGTTTAAATTATTTTTGCTTAACACTATTAAGATTAACTAAATTTAAGCAAAAAAAAAAAAAAAACCTCCATTTTTAAAAAAAAAAGTTTTATGACTTATGACTGCGGTTTTTAAACATTCGATAGCCACGGCCCCCTTGCTGTGTATCAGCCTGACATCGCGGCTTCTCAAAATTTTGAACACCCCTTCTTGACTCAGAAAAATGAGACTTTTTGACTGTATAAAGAGAGTAGACAACAAAAGAAGACTTTAATTCAAAAAGAGAGTGGACTACAAAACAAGACTTGACTTTAAAAGAAAGTACACTACAAAACAAGACTTGACTTAAAAAAGAGAGTAGACTACAAAACAAGACTTTGACTTTAAAAAGAGAGTAGACTACAAAACAAGACTTGACTACAAAACAAGAGCTATTGGCGACGGACCTCGTAATTTTGAGCCACAGTCAAAGGACGAGGACGATACTTGATCCTGGCATCCCCATTACTTTCTATTTCCTCACCACGTGATGAAAACTCCAAAAGATTTATGTCATCACAGGACAGGTCTTAAATGAAATCAAGAATTAGAACATTCTTTTTGACTAAAACATCACAAACCACAAGCTAACAAGTAGTACCTTGGCTGTAAAGGAATAGAATAGCTAGTGCAAAAAAAATTATTTATGATCTAGCAAATCGTACTACATACCAGATCCACATATTTAACCAAATTTACATCCAAAAAGCTTCCATGTCACACCGACGTGAGTGAGTGAGTGAATATTAACGTCGCACTGTTCAGCTACACGAGGGCTTTTGGCGACAGACCACGTAATTTTGAACCATGGTCAAGTGACGTAAACGACACCTGAGCTGGCACCCCCTTTTCTAACTACCACAACACCCCAACGGAAGGACGTTTAGGCTCTCGACAGATTTAACGTGCATCGCTGCCCCCCACGGCGGGTCTTTAGTGGTACTGCACTCGAACTCATGACATGCCTGCCATGATCCGATACCTTGACCACTGGGCTACCGTTGCCCCACACCGATGTGAGAATTTCCTATTTCGACAGATTTCATGAGTGTTAATATTTATTAACGTCAGACTATAAAGCCACATGAGGGCTGTTGGTGACGAACCTCGTCATTTTGAACCACGGCTAAATAAAGAGTCACATCTGATCTGAAACTCCTCTCTCTAAACTACCATATTACGCCAATGAGAGGACTTTTAGTTTCGACATATTTAACGAGTATCAGCCTCTCTATACGTCGGGGCTTCAGTGGCCACGGTAGCCTAGTGGTCAAGGTAACGGCTCGTGGCTGGTGTGTCTTGAGTTCGAGCCCAGAACCTCTGAAGATCCACCGTATAAGAGAGTCCGGCACGTCCATAGGAGCCCACGTTAAATTGCGTAAGTTTATGTATATTTTTCTCAGAAACTATTAATTTCTCATGAATAAAATTTTTAAAGTACGTTATGCGTACTATTAATAACACTTTAAGGTATCCGACTACGTTCGGAACCATGATTTTAAAAAAGCGTATAAATGTATAATTTTTATGATATTTAGAGTCACTTAGATTAGAATACATGTATAAATTTCTTTTAAGGACATTATGACAAAAAAAATTATTTAAATACAATATTTTGGCAAAAAATTAACTTAGAATAACCTTTTTTCCAAATGTTCTCCTTTTGTAAAAAATGCTTCTATTGTATTAATATTTTGCCTGTATATAGCTCAGACCTCTGTTCAGAGGCTCAACTATGAATTTTGAAAAATTCCATTATTTTCAGAGTTACAACCATTTGAAATAATTATCGGTATATTTTCTTAAAATTTCTCCCTTCTGTTGTCGTAAGACATGGATAAACCGACTTCCAAGTTATGTGTTTCAAAAATTCTAGTCGAGCCTCTGTACAGAGATCTGAGCTATAGACAGGCAAAATATGAATACAATAGAAGCATTTTTTTACAAAAGGAGATTTGGAAAAAAGGTTATTCTAAGTTAATTTTTTGTCAAAATATTGTACTTAAATAATTTTTTATTGTAATACTATTCTTAACACAATTTTATATACATTTTCTAATCTAAGTTATGCTAAATATTATCCATTTACATGCTTTTGCAAAATCACGGTTCCGAACGTAGTCGGATACCTTAAAGAGGGGTCTTGCCTTTTTTTAAAAAATTAAATTAATTATGAATTTTTTTAAAAAAGTGTCAATTTTTTTCCCTTAAAATTTAGTTAAAAAAATGTTAGCTAAAAAGGTTTGCGAGATATATCTAATTCCCTCCATTAAAATGTGTAAACATGTTGAAAGTTTGCTCACTGAAATTTTGTGATTTATATGATGAGTAGTTTTTGAGAAAAAGGTGCATTAAGTGAAAAATATTACATTTTGAGAAAACAGGCTTTAAAGTAAAAATTTGCAATTTTTTCATCATTTACTTTTTTTATTACTTTCCAGAAGCATTTGTTTTACTCTCTGATCATACAAAAGACTCTTCTAATTCTCTTTTTTTCTTTATTTTTAACAATTTTGCCTTTTTTGGGGATCTCAAGATGCTTTCGTTGTGTGGACTAAACGTGTCCTACGAGCGTTTAGTTTTTTGAAGCATGACACACAGTTATAACTTGGTTCACTATCAACATGTCTTGAGATAATTAATTTTGCTACATGACTCATATTGAACTGTACAATAGCTATATTTACCCCTAATTTTAGAGTTTTTAATTCCACAAATGTAGATCTTAAAAACACTGATCATAGGGTGTTATTAACTAACACATTTGGGTTCTGAGTCTTTCCATGCAAACATTTTCTTAATATCGATTCACTTAGATCACTAAAAATTGGCTTCATTTAATTCATTATCGTATATAGCCCGTGTTTATGAACTCAGTGCCTTTCGTTACATTCGGCATCTGTCTTCTGAAACTTGAACCATGCATTTATACTAGCGGGACATAGTCCATGTTGAGGGCTCTCGTTTGAAGACAGAAGATGAAAATAAACAGCCCAAACAGCAGTTTCCTTGCTGGGTAGATCATTGATATCATTTCTGATAGCCATACTATAATATCATTGAATTTTTGATATTAAAATGGCGGTGAGTCGGTTACGACCACTTTGGCTTCTTCCATCACTTATATTTTTTCTCTCTGTTTCGCTTTTAAGATCCAAAAGACGTGTACCCATACACTTTTAGGAAAAGTCCAATTCAGTCAAATTTTCCCACTTGAGCATCATATGGATTCACGCTCATCAGAAACTTATTCAAGGGGAAATATGGGTGCTCCTAGCAGAGTTCATTTGATGCGCGTCAAGTAGCTTAGTTTTAAAAAATTAATAAAAATATCTCTAATTATCGTATTTCATCTTATCATATATCATTTTAAACAGAAATATTTTAGAAAACATAAAAAAAGTGAAAATCGATAATTTTTCAAAAATTCATGTGCCAGACCCTCTTAAATCTTTCGAATCTCAAACGTCTTCCCGTTGGTGTGGTGTGGAAGTTAGGAGAGGGGGTACCAGCTCAGGTGTCGTTTTCGTCACTTGACCATGGTTTAGAATTACGAGGTCCGTCGCCAAAAGCCCTCGAGTAGCTGAACAGTGCGATGTTACTATTCACTCACACGGCGGGGCTTCAGAGGTCCTAGGGCTCAAAATCATGACACGCTAGAAACGAACTCGTGACCATGACCACTATGCTACCGTGGCCAAACCAAAATTGTTGACTCATTTTCGATACAATAAAGTAGGAGTGGGCAGACTTTTTCAGGGTGCGGGCTACTTCTAATTTTTTCAAGGTGTTGCGGTCCACCCGGTGTCCACACACAAGGAGGAAGGAGGGGGGGGGGGGGGGGGGCCCCCGGGTCCGGCCCCTCCCTTGATTTTTTTTTCCCGATTAATTTGAATCCCATGTATATAGTACGTGAAACATAATTATTTGTCATTAATAATTTTTTTTTATTCAGTAATTTATTTTGTACTGTTTTTGGTTCCCGACAGTCTACAAAATCAAAAAATATGTTTGGCTGCGTAATGTGGTATCATACGAGAATGGTAGACTTTCAACACTCGACTCCTCCCTTGAAAAACTCTTGTGTGTGTCAATGCCCAGTGTCGTAAGTGTGGTGATGTAGGAAAAGGTATACAATATTTACTTTATAACTTGATGTAATAAATACGGAATATGCACTTACCTACAGAACTAAAATAAAATTAAAAAAAAAAAAAACTTACACTTTTGGAAACCACATTTAAACCAAATGCAAGATACAAACATAATAATAATAGCTCCAAATATAATAATATGAAATTGTGCGTTTTTTATATGAAACAATTTAAAATACATAACAAAATAAAGCATTTTTATCTAAAGTTAATTTTTGTTGTTATAGTCAGAAGTAGGCTTATATGTATATAGTTTGCGTAAATCAACCAATCTTGAATATTTCCGTATATAGTTACTAGCTACTAAAATCTTCAGGCAGTCCCCCCAAAATGGTCTTTGCGGTTCACCGGTCGATCGCGATGGACGTAATACCTACCTCTGCAATAAAGTTTAAGGCTATCTTCGGCTAATGTTAAAGAATAGGAGCCAAATTCAGAATATTTTTTTCAGATTTAAAAGTACTCAAACATTAATATTATATTCTGGTTACACTATCCTGTAGAGAATCCCTTATTTTATCATACAACTCATTTTTATCCGAGTTGACACATTTTTTCTTTTATAAAATGTGTTTCGCATTTTTTTTCTTATACCGTAATATTAAATGAGCTATTCCTTCACATGTTAAAAGGAAAAACTAATTATTTATGAAATATTTTGAAATTTTAGAAACACTATATTATAAACAAATGCATGAGTTATAATGTCACAAATTTTTATAAAAATTGAGGCATTTCTTCTGTCCAAAAATGTGCTCCGTGTCAAGTTAACGCTATCGTACATATGGCGAAAACAGCCTTAAAAAATGTATCAAAATTCTGCTTTCATTACATCAATAACAATCTCACCAAAAATCGAAAACATAATATATTGTGAAAGTGCCAATAAACTATATATGGTACGAGATGAAATTGAAAAACCCTATTAATAATATATTAACCAAAGAGTGTATATGTCTGCAATTCATTATATATACAACTCCAACGCAAGAATAATAATTTCCACTCAGCCTATTTTCTCTCTATGTTGTGCATTGCTACATAATAAATAAAATAATACTATATATATGTTGTATACTGTCGTATAATAGTAATATATTATACATGATGGACTAGATACACATTTTATATTTTGTTACGTATCAGACAGTCTGTAGGAAAATCTTATTAAGATATAGTGAGTACGGTATTTTTTCTCTTTTTCTTGTAGAAACCATTAAGACATGTTATTTTTGAAACTACTGGATAAGAAATAACTCTCTTGGCTTTCATGCTAATTTAATAGAAAGGAATGGGGTTTTCTTAAGAGATTTAATGGCAAATTCAATTCTTGTTCGAAAGATATCGATAATGCTACAAATAAATGAAAAATTAGTTTAACGTTTTACTTCCTAATGATAAAGTCATTTTGTTTACATCAGTAATTCAGAACAATTTTGTAATGTAGCATAAAAGATCAATACTAGTATAACAATATCGTATCAACTTCCAAATTTGTACATATAGTCTAGAATATTTTATTTAGTTTAAAAAAAACATATATATATAGCTGGTATAAAATAAATATTTTAAGGAATAAATCTTCACAGAGGTGAAAGAAAGAAAGAGAAAAAAGTCTCTTTGATAGTCAGGCTTTGGTCCCCGCCTCCCAAACCCTGATTATCAAATTAAAAAGGATCTCGTAGGGACCGTATTAACGTTTTAAGGCATGGGTCGATTGGGCCTCGGCCACACAATGGGCACATAGACTCGTTCTCAACTCAGCCTTAATAAGATCATGGTTTCAATTTAATAATCTACATTCATTATTAATTAAATTATGATTAACAGCAAACAATTTATAATGATTAAATATTCCAAAATATCAGAAAATCCCAACATCAACAATGTATGTGACAGATGCATAAAACAAATTACCAAAAGATCTCAATTATTACCAGACATCTCAGGCTTAAAAATTTCTTGGAAGACTTAAAAATATCTTAGGTTTAATGATAGTTCAGAAATCAGTATAAGAAATGTAATAATAAACGTTCTATTTTAAGTGCTGTGGATAGTATTTTGGAACCACATATTAAGTTCTAGAATTACATTGCCATACCAAAATAACTTCTTCCCATTTTTTTTTAATTTGAATTTCTCCTTTAATTCTAAAAAAAGAAGAAAAAAGGTAAAAGATCTGTGTCTCAAAGAAAGAATGTGAAATAATACGACCCAAAAATTAAAATAACCTTTTTATCGTTTTTGGCAGTAGGATAGTTATCATGTCATTACTTATGAGGGAAAAAAAACCGATTATTTTATCAAGTGAGGCTAAGAATTTTACACTCACGCATTTTTAAAAATTTCTTTTCAAATTATATTATTCTAATATATACAATTGGTGGCGTCCCCAAGGGGGGGGGGGGGCCTGGGTCCAGACCCCACCCCCATAATCCTCTAATTTTTTTCGATTGATGATAATCATATTATATATATATATCATTCGTAAAATTTAATTAAGTGTTTGTAATTCTCACTTTATTTTATTAATTAATGTTAAATATTAATTTAATTCTTTTTTATTTTACTATTTTTTGTTCCCAAAATTGATAAAATCAAATGAATACGTTGGGCGTCGTATTGAGGTATGATAAAAGAACAGTGGACTTCGCGCGACCCTGGATCCCCCCACCGGGGAGCAGGTTGGGGGGTGGTGACTACTGTATGCAATCTAATACAATAATAATTCCAATATAACCAAATTTACTCTATAAGATAAATACAATGAAATATATTTGTATTATAGTAGTTATGTACTTAACACTAAAAAAATATTTTACGATATTAATAAAATAAGACATTCAAAGGATAACTTTCATTATCATTTGAGCGAAAAGATTTAGGAAAACCTTCATTATCACTTAAACAAAAACGTTTCAGAAAATTCTTCATTATCACTTAAACAAACGGTTCAGAAAATTCGTCATTATCATTTTCAGCATCAGATTGCTCTTTAAATGAAATATTTTTCAAAATTATTACGCAGCAAGAAACTTTTTTCAGCAACATTCGCTCTTTTAAATAAATAATTCTCTAATAAAATAAATAAATTTGTGAGATTTTTCCTACTGTAATTTTTTTCCCCTCGTTAAATGCAAGTAAAACTAAAATCATAAAACTACCGATTAGACGAGAATACTAAAAAAATGAATGTTACTAAAACCATACAGTTTTATTTAAAATATATGCACCAAAATGATTCAGCATTCAAATTACCGTAATTTGTCGATATGCAATACGGGATGCAAAATAAATCTACATTCTAGACAGCATCTAACACAATATGGCATTCATAACTAACCATTAGAAGAAATATTTCGTAATATCCGTTCAGACAAATGCACATTTGTTTATCAAATCAAATTAAAATTCACATATATCTACACCATTACTTTCCATCAGCGACTTTTATCAGCCATCACATTCCACTAATTCGACCCATAAAGAAAACTGAGGCTGCAAGATTGAATAAAATTATTTTCCTTCCAGACAAGAAGACCCTCAGAGAATTCAGTTCCTTCACATTTCTATTATCTATCTAGTAGGCGCATATTCCCATTTTGTTAAATAGTAACTTGAATGGAAAATTTATTTGTACAGATATGCTTCAACGTACGATAACACGACCAGGAGGATAAATATATGCCTTAATTACGAAAGAGGGTTCCCGCCTGGTGACTTATATACCATTAACTTCAAATCGAAATTAAATTTTCAACCGAACTGTCCCTAATTTGTCTCCATCTCTCTCACTCTATATGATAGATAGATATCAGTATGGTTAGAAAATGGTTCCCATGATTAGGTTTTAAGGGGGATGACTGGATTGAGGATTTATAAGGCTCTGTGCTGTTCCACCGTGACGTATTATGACGTAATAAAAACGTCGTCATCAGTTTTGGGGGAGCAAATACAATTTGGCGATATGAGCAGAGTGGCGATATTAAAAAGGAAATTGGCGGAAACTTTGCAGACAGTGTTTTTACGGTATAGATGTGGTCTAAAAACCTAGCATGCTACGGTTTTTTTTCATCTTCTTCCATTTTTGCTTTTTGTTTTGTGGTTTTTGCGGATGGAAGCAGCATGGAGGGGGGTAGGCGGAAATATAATTACGGGATTAGAAAGCGAGGGTTGAGATATTGTGCGACGGTTCT
>BMAV01025659.1:181084-194552 GCA_019973955.1 Trichonephila inaurata madagascariensis | reverse complement strand
ATTACTATAATATAAGAAAATGAAAAATCATCTCTTTTCTTTAACTTAAAAAAAAATACAATTTTTATTTTTATGTATAAATATTTTTTAAAATTACACATTATACATATTTTTTTATTTTTATTGCAAAATTACAATTTGTAAATTTTCGGAACAACTATCGCTAAATTATGTTGCTTGACTATCGAAAATCCGGTAGCCAAAACAGCTATCGATAAATTAAGTTGGTTAGCGATCGATTTCGGTCGCCAAAAAATTGACATCGCCAAGCCGAGAGAGACCCCCTGTTCTACCCTTTAACACTTAATTTTTAATTATAAAGAATTTTGTTCATTTGAACGATCCATAATTTTTTTGTAACACAATGTGGCAGGCAAACTCTAATTACTAAGCCTAAAGCTATACAAAATTTACAAGATACGAGGTCAAATAACGAGGAAATATAAATTAAGCTTAAATTTAATACTGTAAACTAAAACTATGTATATGTTTAATAACTATACGAAAAACAAAAGACTAGAAAATATATTAAAAATATTTAGAGTGTTTTAAAAAAATTTAATGAATATAAAATTTAAATGTAAGCAAAATCGACGGTTAGCACACAACCACAAGTGTAATACGATTAGCTGTTATTGTTTATTTGATAATCACGTGGCAATCGCTAAGCGATAGCAGTGCTCTCTGATGATGAATCGACTCCATTAGCTAACCAATTTATTGGTAGTCAAAGTAATAGGCCCTTGGTGATGGATGTCAAAAAGAATTTATCGCTGTATCAAACTAATCCAAGCATTTACAATAAAAATAATTTTTAGAGTCATACTTTTTAATTCGGAAAAATTGAAGTCTTTAAAAATTTTTAATCTGCTCATCGTAACAGATTAATTTTTATTCTTAAACCAAATTAAACTCATCAATATTCTTTCAAATTGCAACTTCCATGCCTGCTGGGTGTCTGTTACTTAAAAGTCGAAGCCCAGCATCTCATTTAGAGTGATGGATTGCAAATCAGTTCCAAAACCTTTTACTTTTAAGACAAACCGGAAACTTTTCCCCAATCCTTTCTCACACACTCCCGCAGAAACCCAATGGTCCCCACGGACTCCAACGATAAATCCATTCTGAATCAATCACACGTGGAGGCTAATTAGAAACCTCCAGCTTGTTTATGGTATTTTAGAACCATGGGGTTGTGCGCCAGAGATTCGCACAATCCCTTCTCTTAAAACCTAGTCGTAGCCTTCATTTCCGTTGGAAACGAAAATATATTTTTGGGAAGCTTTAATTGTCCTCCGCATCATTACTCCCCGATTTAACCGAAATCCCCCGGTGCTTTTCTGTTTCCGACGCTCGTATTTTACTGTGTTTCGGGTGGCAATATCCGTTTTTCCGAGACCCCGGGCTGTTTGGGGGTTGCATGATTAAGTAGTTTGGCGACTCTGCCCCCTTTTCCATGGTTATTGCGAGAGATTTGATTTAATAAGCTCCGTAGTTATTTTGTTTGGTTTGCTGGGGTAGGTTGAATCGCTCCAGAGGCGATAGGGTTAAGACGAGTATAAGTTTTAAGGATGCTGAGATTGCCCTAGCTGTAATGTTATACATTAAAGTAAGGATTCTTAACTGAGTATCTATAGCTCCCTTAAGGCTATCTACGCGTAATGTTAAACCAGTGATATCGCTAAAGGGGCTTTTTAAAGGTGAATCATCGGGAAAAATGGATGGGTGAGATATAATTTATTAAAAATTGCTATGTGGATGTAAAAAAATTGAATACAGTAGAACGTCGTTTATCCGAACATTTACTATCAGGAGCGTCAAATATTCCGACCAGTATTTTTTTTGTCAACTACATGTACTGTACATGAATACGTTTTCGAACCGTGATGCTCAACAGTTGTTTCGCGTGAGGCCAAAAGTGACGGAAACACCAAGGTCAGGGATATTTGGGGAATTTCAGTTGCGTGATTTGGTAAACATCTGCGCGAGATATTAGATCAGTTTTTTTCCAATTGTAGGTGTATACGTGCTCTTTTGTTGAGTTGTGAACTGCTGTGGCTTCGAATTCAAAACGGAAGCGCAACGTCTTGAACATAGAGACAAAACTTGAAATATTGAACCGTCTCGCGAAGGGAGAAAGTGGAGACGATGAAACGGATGAAGACGAGGACACAACAACAACAAAAGTAGAAAGGGTCCATCAAATGCTGATGTGTTTTCAGCGTTAGAGACAGCTATGGAGTGGTACGAACAACAATCAAAGTGCTGTCCTACTCAATTACTGCTGCTCAAGAGAATCAGAGACCTTGCAGCGAAAAAACGAAGGTGTACAATGGTACAGCGAAAAATAAGTGATTATTTTCCACAATAATGGTAAATTTGCAACTATTTTTCTTTTTCGTCAAGCACGTTTCCCGCATGTGATGATTTTCAATATTCGTATAGTGTCCGGTTTCATATACTGCATGGATCACATTCGGTTTTCCGTTATCCGAACGGTGTCCGGTCCCAATTGATTCGGATGAACGACGTTCTACTGTACTTTGAAAATTTTTAGTACAGAGCATTAGTCTTCAAACTGTGTTCCACGGAATCTTGGAAAACACAGGTGTTTCTTTGTTTTATTTGCCAGTTTTATTAGAAAGTGTAAATATCACATAAATAATGTGTAACTTATAAATTATAGTAGTTTATACTGAATAAAAAAATAAAGGAACATCTTATTTATTCAAATCACAAAAAAGTGTAAATATCACTATTCAGTCTGTAGTTTTCATCACATAAATAATGAAACCAAACTGAAGTATTATTAACTTATTTTCTTATGTTCATTAAAGTTATTCTTATTCATTATTATGGGTTATTATTTATGAGAATACATATAATAAATCTGAAAAATATTTTGAACCGTAAGGTATGATATGCAAATACGATGTAAATAACAAACTCCCAAATTTAAGAAATATCAAAATATTATGCATTTTGTCACATTTACAACCTTGTTTTCAAAGATATCAGCCTACGAATACTGCGCATGTGCAGTATCGCTCTGAGCTGTAATAAGATAGTTTTGGCCTGCCTCCTTGGATGATTCACATATTTTATCAATTTTCTTGATTGTACGCGATGCAACTTTATATTCATAGTCTAATTAATTTCCCCTGTTAGGGAGACATAAAAATAAAAACGTATACTATTTTGCTATGTTGGTGATCTCTGAACATATAGTGGAGACAATTTAAAAAATTCCTAGTAAATATCGAAAAAAACGGTATTTAAACTTGTGAATTCCGGTATTACAAAATTGTACAGATGGCTCAAAATACCGGTATTCGGTTTCCCAGTATTGCAATCCGTAAGAGTGATAGATAGCAATTCATTTAAACACGAAATTTGGAAAGAAATTCAAAACCCTATGAAAAAAATGGGAAAAAAAAGGGGGGGGGGCCCCAAAATGGAACACTCTCTAAATAAACTTTTTGAACACTGAGATTAAAAATTTCTATATAAATGTTTGGAAATTGTCATATGAGAGGGCAGGGATAGAACATTCAGATGAACTATAGTTTCCTCATATGTGTCTTAAAAAATTGGACCTAAAAATTTCGTACTTTTCAGATTGAATATACATATATATTTTAGATTGAATAAAATCCCACTATAATAGATACGATGAGCAGAATCGCAGAACAGAGTAACACACAGAAATCGCAGATACGTGAATTTCGAAAATAATAAATTATAAAACAAATAAAAAGCATTAATAAGTTAGGTTTTCAGTGAATGGTTATATTAAGCAAAAAGAAATATCCTAATCTCTTGATATAATAATGACAACAAATGATTCCAAATAAAAAACGCTAGCAGTATAAAGCCGCTATTTCATAAGAAAGTGTTACGGAAAAATTGAACTTAGCTTCTCAAGCAAACAGGAATGATGGCAGAAAAGATCATTCGTAGACCTAAAGAGAATATTCTTCCCATAATGTCAATAAGTAACTCTGGTGACAAATCTGGTCTCCAAATGGAGCCAAGTCACCAACTTTGGCGATAAAATTTGATGCATTTATAATAGTTCAAAAATCTCTATGATGATTATTTGAGAAGATAGAAGTTCTTAGAAGATTATTTCTAGTCTATATTAAGACGATATACGAGGACAAAATTGAAGTCAAATATTTGACAGGGACTGTGTATTTCATTTGCAATATGCGACATTGTGATTATTGATTTGAAATTGCTGCAATTTTTGTAGATTTTTGAATCTGTGCTATCGTATATTTAAATGTGTTAAAAGAAAATTTACTGTAATTACAAGAAAATTCGTAGATAAATAACGATTTTCTCCGGAAAGACTTGCTTGTCAATTGCACGGACCTTTACTAACTTTGAAAGACGATTAACTATGGAACATCAGACATATTAAAAACCCAATGGAGTTTTCATCCAGTCGAAGTAAAAGTTTTATATAAGATAAACAGACATGTCAGATAAGAAAAACAATGATTCATTAAAGCTATACATAAATGTCAAAAACTAAATTAACTCATGATGGATATATACTCCAAAGATTAATTTATTCTCTAATTTTGATTTAAATTTTTTTAAAAAAATTAAGATAGAAGCGCTTCGAAAAGTTTGATCCAGTTAATTCGAAAATTTAAGTTTTGCCATTATTAATGATTTAACAAGTTAAAATGGCAAAATAATTATCTGAAGATTTTATAATCAAATCTTATTAGTTATTTTTTAAAAATATAAAAATGCTGATTAATTTCATTGAAGGAATTGCTCTTCTTCTGATGTATCTGATATAAAAAGCTAAGCATTTTCTGGTTAATTATACGCTTTGCATTTACATTATCGTTTTACTGTTTCTTACTATTTTTTAATTATTGTAATTTTTTAATTATTGTATCTCTAATTAATATAATTAAAAAATTAGTCTATTTTTTAGAAATCAGTTTTTTATTGTTACGAATTTATTTAATATTTATTATTTGTTAAATATTATTGATCGTTTCAAAACGTCGGAAGAAGCAAAAATGACAAAAGGAATAAAATAATCCAAGTATATATCGTATTAAATCGAATACCAAAAAGTATAACGCCTACGATAGAACATTATATTTAAAATTTTATTTAAAAAAATCGCTTTGACTAGAGTGAAAAATTTAGATTTTTATTAATGTTCAGGCAATTAAAATTAAATCGCATATTTGTTTTTACTTAGGTTGGAATAATCGATTTTTAACATCAATGAAAAAAAAAAAGGCTTAACTTGGAATAAAGAGCAGATGTTTTTCTTTTTATATCAGATATTATTTTTCTAAATTTCATATAAATTAACTGTTTTACATGTTATCAAAATTATAAGTTGTACTTTTTTAAATTTATCAGACCGGAAAGTCTTGAAGTTTTTAAAAACTTTTTCCTACTCCTGTTTTATGAATTCTGTTAATTTTATAAATATTAATGATTAAAAGATGGAGCATTATATATGGAGATGGTTATATCAGCATTTGATTTGATTTTAAGATAATTTATGGCGTTTTGATGATTTTTTAAAGAATTTTTTTATTCTCAATGTTAGATTTTACAAAGATGTTACTACTCAAGAAAAAAGAAAAAAAAAATATTCTGTTTCACAATGATGAATTTCTATTTGCTAATCTCTTCAGAAACATGTGTCACGCGCTTACATTACCCAAAATTTATAAAGAGATTTATAGAAAATCCAGAATATTCTTTTAATCTTAAAATTATAATAAAATGAGTTTATATGGATTTATTTCCCTAGAAATTCGTGATTTAAATAACTTTTTTAGAGGTTTCATCTTTTTTTTTTTTTTTAAATTTTTTATTGTGATGATTACAAAAAGAAATTTGTCACAAAAATAATTTTTTATTTGAAAAATAATATAAACTGATTTCAATTCATCGTTTGATATTTCAATATTTTATAGTATTAAAGAAAGAATACACAAACTGTGTTCTTTGAAATCCATTAAGTACACTGTATATATAAAAGTATTTAATTTTTAAAATAAATATGAAAAACACCTTCAAATCAATTAATATTAGCAAAGATTAAGCTATACTTTTTATTTTCATTTTTTGAAAATAAAACTCTTAAATGCCTCATAAATAAACGAACACTAAGAATACAAGCATTTTGTAATCCTCTGTAAGTTTCTTAAAAGCCTTTACAGATTTGAATCAAACTATTATTTCTTGGTATGGATCTTAACTTTAAAATATGGGGGAAAAAGAAAGGAAAAACTTACGAATTACATCATTTGTTAGGAGTTTCAAAGTCTTACTGAATTCAGAAACAATGACATTCACTTCTCCATTATTGTTCATCCGCAGAGGAATTCCATAATCAACATGCAGAATATTGCCGTTTAGTGACCAATAGGCATCAATGGAAAGATTAATTCGCAGATCTAAAAAAAGAAAGAAAAAACATGTTCATTCTATTTTAATTGTGCTTAACTAGCATATATGCCAGGGGTGGCGAACTTTTATGTATCAACGTGCCATTTTTTCTAAAGAAGCGTTTAATAAGGTATAGACGTGCCGTCAAATAGTTTTGACGTAATTATTGAAAAAATAATAAAACTAAGTACTAAAAACTACGAAAAAAATACCTTTTTGCGCTGTATAGCTATAAATGTTTTAGTTATACGTGTAATTCAAATTAAAGAGTAACACTAGTGTGACTTCTGTTGTTGTAGATTGTGGATGACAAATAACTTTTAGATTATGACTGTAAGATATTACTTTTTGTAGAATACATGCTGAATTGGAGTCCTCTGCCAAACGGCTTCTAAGAAATTAATTGCTTTCACTCTGGTTCACTTTTTTTGACAAGAGGGTTTGTGATTTGTTTCAAAATAGCGTTTTACAGACGATGTTCTGCGTACCACTACTCCAGAATATAAAACGCACACCCCTTTGTCACTTTTCCTAATAATGTCATGTTTCTCGGTTCACCAATTTGAAATTCCCTGTTACACTTACTATCTTGCCCTTTTTGTTCTTTTGCTGAACTAGCCATTTTAAATAACAGTTTAGTTTTTAATAACACAGATAAACTTTAAAATACAGCTGTGTCAACGAAATTGACTATGCTATGCGTAGAAAGACTTAACATCATAAGCAATTGTAGTCCACGACGTAACTAAGACAAGACAATAACAAACGAGTGTGCTCTCCGACCGATCACTCGCGTTTGTTCGTAATACTTCACAGTGAACTTTGAAATAAAATGCAAACCATTTTGATCACTGGCGTGCCAAAAATTTTATGTCGCGTGCCACAGGTTCGCCTTCCCTGATATATACAAACAAGCACTTCAATATTGAAATACATTTTGCTATGTTAACCCTCTAAGCGGTCTGCACGTAAAGTCTTGCCATTCTGGAGATGCTTCGAAAATGCACCGCACGTATTTTTTTGCCGTCAGGTGGGGTTTTCAAAAGTGGTTGAGCCGTATTTTTAAGAATGCGGCTCGACCGCTTTTGGGAATCTTGTTTGAAGGCTGAAAAAGCATCTCTGGAATGACGGGATTTTACGTACAGACCGCTTGGAGGGTTAAGAACCCTTGTCGCAGTACCTCCTCCTCGAACTGGTCGAGGTGGAGATCTCGCTGACCGTTGAGGTTTCCGGTGGGATCCGAATGCAGTAGGGAATCAAAAGCGGAAAGAAGAATGCATTAAAAATTTTCTCTCTTAAAACAATTAAATCTCCCCAATAATGACATTCAATAGTTTACAAAATATGTAAATTTATCATTAGAGTTATCCTTCGGATTTTTTCGCAATTCTGTAAATGTTCACAATTCTGAAGATGTTTGTCAAATAAGGACCATTAAAAATTTCTCTGCTTCCATCCACTCAAAATTGACAAATTTGTAGAGTAGTGAAAAAAGTCCCTGATAATTGTACCGCGTGCCACAGTTTGCCACCCTACTGCGCACTATTTTACACTTCTTTATATCACACCCATGCAACCAATGTTCACTACAGACCACTAACTGAATATATGTAATGCATAGTATATACATCATACAATGTGCACAAATCCATTTTACTGCATGTACTGTGTGTGTGTGAATAACACGCCTCTTATCTTCTGTATAAGATATTTTAAAAGGAATATATACAATACATAGGGACGTCTTAAGGCATGGGCCAATTGGTCCTGGGTTCAGAGCTTCACCCTCGGTGGGAGGCCTCGTTACGTTCTCTACTCAGTCTTAATAAGATCATGATACATATAATTTTAATGGTCAAATATTATTCCGGGACATATTCTCCAAAAAACTGAGAATTTCAAACTGCATGTCAACTGGCAAGGTTGTATCATTATGTAATGATCGTTGTCCATGTCTATGCCTGCGCCTTATACCATAAACCAGTGGTCTTCATACTGTACTCCACGGGACCCTGGGGTTCCATGATGCATACCTAGGGGTTCCACGAATCACAATAAAAAATATGGAAAAGAAACTTATAAATGGGTATGCAAAATGGATTCACGTTCTTTAAAATGTTTGTATACCCACAAGAATTTGAAGCTTATCCTTATCGTTAAGAAACTGTGAATTTTATTCATACTTATTTTATTTTGAAATACTTTTAAACTTATAATATAATGAAGGAATATTTAAAATTTTACGTTACATATATTAATTACGAGATTGTGAATATTTTATTTTTACTATTCTGAGTTTCACAAGATAATTTTATGCTCGTTACTACAATGTCTTGCAAAACTAAAAATTTTTTAATGGAAAGTGCACAGTTTTATTTTTGTGTATAAATACCTGCAACGTATCATCAGATTCAATGTAAAAAATCTAATTTTAAGCAAGAACCAGTAGCGCACACAAAAATTTTTCAGGGGGGGGGGGGGCCCGGGGCGAAAATTCACCATTTTGGTATCATGCTCTAATAAGTCGCCCAACATAGTCTTTTGATTTTGTCGATTTTCGGGAACAAAAACAATACAAAATTAATTATTGAATAAATAATTAGCATTAATTAATAAAATTAATTATTAATAATAAATAAATACTTAAATTTTACGTAATATATTAATAAGATTATAACTAATAGAAAAAAAAATCAAGGGCTATGGGGGGTGTCCGGACCCCTAGGACACCCCCTTGTGTGCGTCACTGGCAAGAACAGATCCTAAATTTTAGGTTGCAAATTCATGCAAAATACACAGAATTTCTCACACAGCTATAAACATTTTAATGCCCTTCAGAATAATGTTTATAAGTGAAATATTTCTCAACACGAGTAGATACAAAAATAAAGTATAGAATTAAATGAAACTCAGAATACGTAATGAAATAGTAGTAATTCTCTTAATAAACCTAGAGTTCGACAGTTTGTGTGAAAAAATGCAATAACATATCCCTATTACTAAACTTAATGCATGGGTACGTGACACTTCGATCACAGATGAATATTATTAATGAGTAAATTATATGAAAAGTAGAGTTAAATTTTTAAATACTAAATTTTTAATTGCCTTTATATTGGCCTATTGTTAATCTAATTTAAGTATTATTTTAAGATATATTCCTCTAAGTGTGTATGTAGAATAGGGTTCCACAAAAATACTTTCTGATTCTAGGGATTCCACGAAAACACCTTCTACTTCTAGGGGCTCCGTGAGTTGAAAAAAAGTTCGAAGATCACTGCCATAAGCAACCATTCAATTCATTTAGTCGAAATGCAGCCATAGAGAGGTCGAGCTAGTTTGCAACTAGGTTTGTGAGCAGTGCTCATTTAATTGTTTCAAATTACCATTTGTACGAGTATTTGATAATCCATGCAATATATTGTCTATTGTTAAAAAGAATAGGTAGGGCCTACTTTTGCACAGGGGCCCAGGGCCTCAAAAAGTCTTAAGACGTCCCTGACAATACGCATAATTAAAGATTTTCTGTACAAGTTACGAACATTGTTAAAACAAAGTTACACTGTACTCTACAATTTGCCCCAGGGAAAAATAACAGCACTAAAAACATCAAAACCACAGAACGTTTGGCTGAGAAAGAAACCCTAAATTATTACCCTCTACGCAGATGGTTCACTTTAAGGGGAAATAGACTCCCCAGTAGGGAGTCCACTTTAGCCTCATACACACACCAATCGCAAGCACCCTCCCCCTAACTGATGAAAACAAAATCGTGAATCTGACCTGTCCCTCTGAAGCAGCTGTCCGAATTTGTGCAATATCTGTCAGAAGCACAGAGACCCCGACCGCTAACTGATGCCGCTTTTAGTAACGAATTGGCGGTAATTTTTTTCGATGCTCAGCATAATCATTCTATTTCTACCGTGTTACCGAAACATAAAAGCATCCCTTCCAGGACCCCGCTGGTTGGTTACCTGGAAAATGTCTCTGGGGAAATGGTTTGGAGAGTGACCTTTTTTTTTCTTTCTTTCAAAAGAGTGTTTTTCTGGAATGGTATTTTCAATAATAAAAAAAAGGAAAATGTGAAATGTTTATTTTTGAAAATGTCTTGAAAGGTATAAAAACACATTAAAGAAATGGGTTTTTGTAAAGCTTTGAAGAAATAAAGTTCGCCATTCAAAAAAATAAGGGTGAGGGGGTGTTCTTTATAATTTCTGAAAGAATTTTCCAGAATTGGAGTGATATAAATAGCTACTATTGAACCATAATAAGAGAAATTAACCGTATTTATACAATTTTGATCTTTAGAATTCGCTTTCTTATACTAAACAAGAGTAATATATATATAAATTTAAAGTCAGTTTCTACTTAGGTCCACGAAGAAAATTTTTATTTTAGTTACTTTTTGTTAAATAATTATAATTAATATAAATATGCATATTCATATGGCAGTAGCAATATTAAGTGGCAAAATAGAAAACGATTTAAATTCCTAAACATGTTAATAAAAGCAGGCAGATAGCAGGTATATAAAAATTTAAAATTTATTTAGTTATTCTAAACAGGAGTATTATGACGTGAATGAAAGATAACAAGTAATATAGGAAAAGAAAATTTGAAGTCAATTCCTAATTAGGTCAACAAAGAAAATTTTTTATTTTAGTTATTTTTTATTAAATAATTACAAATAATATAAAAATTTAAATACATATGACAGAATCAAAATATAAAGTGACAAAATAGAAAGCAATTTTCCTTGCAATTTTTCATTTTCCTTTCTATATATGGTGTTGGACTATTATTTTTGTTTGTTACTATTTATTCATTCATAAATCACGTTCTCATAAGTTAGGCCTTTCCAGGTAGGATTCGAACCCACGACTTTGAATTAGAAGCCCATTGCGCTGTAGGGACACAATGAGCAATTTTCTATTTTATATAGAGTGTTTGACTATTATTTTTGTTTGTTAATGTTTATTCATTAATTAAGTTTAACTAATGAATTAATATTTGAAAAAACTGCATTAACATCAAGTGTCATCCACTACAAGTTTAAAAAAATGTTTTTGAACTTGAATGGATGCAAAGAATGTATTTTACTAACGATTGAAAATTTTAACAAGATATATATATTTTTACGAAGAGTGTGAACTAATAGTTGGAATTGAAACAGTTTTTTTGGGGGGTTTAATAAAAGATGGGAAATATCAAACTTAAAGCCTTCTTTAGATCAATAATAACTAAATTGTACCCTATAAATATGTAGACTTTAAAAGTTTTTAGTTTAAAAATAAAGGTTTTTGATTTGAAAACTCTATTACGCTAACTTAAACTCAAATAAGGTATAATATATTTACTACGTCTGTACAATTCATTTTTGCAGACATCATGAAATTAACTCACATGTTTAAAAATAAAACAGGTACTGCATATTTTCCAGTATATGTTGATACTTTTCGGAACTTTTTTTAAAATGAAAATAAGGGTGTAAGCTTGTGTACGAATCGGCTAATCTCGGGGAAAAGACAGTTTAAAAAAAAGAAAAAAAAAAAAAAAATAGTTTAAGGTATCCGACTACGTTCAGAGCCATGATTTTAAAAAAAGCGCATAAATGGATAGTTTTCATGATATTTAGTGTCAATTAGATTAGAATGCATGTATAAAGTTGTTTTAATGACATTAAAACAAAAACAAAAAATATTTAATTTGCAAAACGTTAACTCCAAATAACCTTTTTTTCAAAACCTCCTTTTATAAAAAATGCTTCTAAAATAATAATATTTTGTGTGTGCTTATATAAAGTGAAGACTTCTCCAGAGAGTCTGAACTGTGATTTTTGAAAAATTCACATTATTTTCAGAGTTATCACCAATTGAAATAATTACCGGCGTTTTTTTCTCAAATTTTTCCCCCTCTGTTGTAGTAAAATATGGGTAATCTACTTCTAAGCTATATATATTGCAAAAATTCTTGTTCAGCCTCTGTACATAGGACTGAGCTATATACAGGAAAAATATTATTATAATAAAAGCATTTTTCATAAAAGTAGAATATTTTGAAAATTGGTTATTCTATGTTCATTTTTTGTCAAAATGTTGTACTTAAATATTTTTTATTGTAATAATATTCTCAAAGAATTTTTTATACGTTGTCTAATTAAAGTGACACTAAATATCATAAATATTATCCATTTATACGCTTTTGCAAAATCACGGTTCAGAACGTAGTCTGATACCATAAAGAAAACATTTTGCATTAGTCACGAGTAAGAGTTTTCAATCTTTCAACATTTTGCGTATTTTGAATGTACACCCCCCCCCTGTCCAGATAGTTAAATAAAGGGAAAACTGCATGATAAATATTGCCGCAATTACACATTCTAATTTATTTTTTTGTTGAAACATTTTTAATCTCTTATTTCCATTATTAAGATGACTTTAGATTTTGACTAGGTTTAAATTAAAAGCACTCTATAGCAACATGAAGGCTGTTGGAAACAAACCTCATAATTATGAACTGAACTAAACTGAGCTCAGTGGCGCCATGAGGGCCAAGACTTACTGAGCCTATCTCAGTTTACGTGACCTTAGGCGCTGGGGTGCGTGTGCAGATGTTTCGATCAAGTGGTCAGTCTGAAGCGAAAGCCCCAGTGTTTAGTTCCCAAGCAAGCATTTATCGACCCACTGAAGGGAGCTAAGCCAGTGCTTCTCAGACTTAAAAAGAAGCGACCCAATATTCGATCATAATTTTCCTCGACCCTCTACCCCTCTATACATTGACAATGTATTGAATTCGATAATACGATACTTGGACGCTCAAGCTACAACACGACTTTATATATGCTAGCGGCGTTTAACAGGTTAAATGTCTCACTCAGCCAGTGCGTAAAGTGCCCCTGACGTATATATACGTCTTTTCGAAATATAATCTTTTCTGTTCACTGCTATTTATAAAATGTTTCCGAAGTCTTTGGAATTCAATAAAAAAAGGATTATATATATATATATATATATATATATATATATAT
>BMAV01025659.1:163321-180357 GCA_019973955.1 Trichonephila inaurata madagascariensis | reverse complement strand
TATATATATATATATATATATATAAGAATAAAATAAGGATAAATAAGGGATTAATTATAAATCGTACAAACTGTCAAAATAAGTGTTGTTTCTTTGCATATAATTTTATATATGGCAAGCCCGTGGGGTCACTGATAATAATTAAACGTGTTCTTAACTTAGTATTGTGAAATTAATTATAAAATACATTGTGCAGTACTGATACATTTATAACTGTATTATTTTAATCTAATTAATTTTTTTATTATGTCAGAATGTATTTTATTCGTCTACCCTTCAAAGAAATTAACAATTTTTTAAAGTATTATTTTGTTTACGACTATTCAATATGCTCGCACTCCCTTATAGTGTTATCACGCCCCTAGGGGGGCGCGCCCCACAGTTTGAGGAACGCTGAGCTAAGCCGTCCTTGCCCAACTCGGGATTTGAACCCCGGAACTGTAGCGTGGAAGTACGATACACTACCACTCAGCCACTGGGCTTCTCATAATTATGAACCATGATCAAATATTTAGGACATCTGACCCGACAATTAACTCGCTTATAATTTCTGTACCATTCAATGAACCATAGAAATTTATAGAAATAAGGATATTTATTATCAATTATTTACAGAGATAAGGATTCAAAATCTCGCTATCCCTAAAGTGAGTGTGTAAGTGTTTATCCACATCTCATACAGAGCAAAACGATGGCTATTGGCGACGCACCTCGTATCTTTTAACTGTGGTCAAGTGATGAGGAGGACTCCTGAGCTGGCACTACACTATGTTAACTTCCCCACCAATGTGAAGACTTTGAGCCACGGCAGATTTAATGAGCATCAATCTATCTACACGGGGATCTTTAGGAGCATCGGGACTCCAACCGCAACATGACAACATTGGCCACGAGTTCGTGACCACGACCACTAGGCTGCCGTGTACCTACCCACTATATCCCACTTCAATATAACTACTTACGAATACCTTACACCTTGACCATTGAGTTTCCGTGGCCCCAAAATGGTTTCAAAGCAGCTGTTGTCAAAGAAAGGTAATATGAAGTCTCGGAAGAATATCATTATATGGTTCACTATATATATATATTAGAGCTGTGTGATGGATATGCTCAAACTAATATAAATATATAAGTTAAGAAACAAGAAGTAATATAAAAAATTTTTTTAAGCCAATTTCTACTTAAGTCATTAAAGAAAACTTTTATTTTAGTTACTTTTTATTAAATAATTACAATTAATGTAAATATATTTATACGTATGACAGAATCACAATATTAAGTGGCAAAACACCTTTTAAATTAACATTAAAATCTTTTTAACCACATAAAATTTGTAATTACATTTTTTAATAAAAGGTGAATATAATAGGTAAGAATTAATCTTAAAACAGTGTAAAGGAATGCTGACATCTAACTAGCAAATGATTATTCAGATTAAGTTAAATCTTCATCACACATTTAAAAAAAGCTATTTTATCCAATGGTCTGCCATATAGAGGAATAATATCGACTGAAATCTTTCTCTTAAACTAAAATTAATTAATTAAATTTAATTAAGGAATTAATACTTGAAAAACTGTATTAACATCAAGTGTCATCCACTACAAGTTTAAAAAATGCATTTGAACTTGAGTGGATGAATAAAAAGTGTTTTATTAACGATTGAAAATTTGAACAAGATATATAAATAAATATATATATATATATAGGAAGAGTGAACTAATAGTAGGAATTAAAAAATTAAATGCTCACAAGAGTTCTGTTTTCATCAATACAGATCAAATAACACTTTTCATCAAATTATACCTAGGTTAATATTGATGCTGCTATCTGCAACCAACAAAGCATTGCCCTCAATATTATCATTTACCATCCAATTAAAAGTCATTCCAAGAAAATAACTTTTATCATACGAAATAAGTGGAAGGGGAATAATCAGATAAAAGTCAAAAAACAAAACTAATCTTTAAAATAGAATCTCAGACTGTTTTTCATAACAGTTCCAACAACGAGACAGCGCATACGAAGTGTATTAATAGTAAGACAATAAAAAAAAAAGATATTTGAACATTGACATCGCTGCCTTAGGACAAAGAACGTCACAGCATCTTCTGGCTGGGTGACAAGGGTTAATTAAGAAAATCTAGCTACCTGCAGGACTTTTTTCCCCTCCCCCTCACATCCGATTAATTTTGTTTCCCGCCATTTTTTTTTATTGCGTTCTGCACGACGCCAATTTATATCTCTGCTTCTGGAAATTTTTCTCCAGAAAACAGCTTTTTGGAAGGAACAATCTGGTCTGACAATGCCTCTAGCTAAGGAATTTAAGAAAGCACATACGCATATTTTTTTCTTCAAAGGCTTTTACACAGAATGTCGTCAACTTTTTGTGTTTTTTATCCCCCGCCTTCTGTTTTTAGTAAGCACCTGCTTCTGAAAGCTTAAGAAAAGTAAAGCTATATATGTTAACAATGCTATTTATTTTATTGCAGGGTTTTTCGAGATATTGCTTTGTCTCGTTTTTTAACAGTTCAAAAAAAAATCTCGATGTTTTTAATGATTCTAATTAGATGTGAACTAATTAACGGATTTTTTAATGAAGTTTCTAGAACGGTTTTTATAAAAGAGAAGTTATCCAGTTATGTATTAAATCTTTTTAGTGCATTCTAAAAGAATGATTTTTGTTTTAATTAGGTTAGATTTAAAAGTTAGACTCATTACTAGCTAATTCTTTTTCTCTCTCTATATATAAAAAAAGTTTTTCGTGATGCTATAATGAAGTTACTACGCACTATCGCAACAATGCTAACGTTCGCCAAGTTGGCAACCTCGATTTCGCAAGTGTCGTACACGCTGAATCGGCAGCCATGTGCTTCGGTTCATTTTACGTCTCTAATACGGTTCTAATAGTAAATTATTGCAAAAAAAGTATCGCAACGATTGTCTGGATTGGAATCGTTGCGTGAGAAGAAAAGCATTGTCTCATATGAAGACCTATTCACAATCAATGGAACGAAATGCTTAATTTACCAGGAAGCTGTGAGCGCTGCAGGTTTATCAGAATCTAAGGACTCTATCAATGAAGAGTTGGACGATGCAGCTTCCTTCATGAATTCAACCGAAGGGGAGTGCCAAGAACGAATTTTGCAGGGAAGAAAAAGAACAAATAAAAAAAGAACTACATAATACATGTTAATTACAGTTTTACAATTGGAGCAATGAGTATGAACAGTTGTATAATTTGTACAATGGGGGTTGGTACACCGTTAGACGGACAGGGGTTACCCGCCTCCCCTCCCCTAGTAATCATAATTATTTAGAATTTTTCATTTTAACACATTTTTTCAGAGACTTTATATTCTGAATACACCAGTAATGTTGCCATTATAAATATCGTAGTTATTTTCAAAAATTAACTTGAAATTTTGTCTGCAGGCATATGGGTTACGAGCAACCCTCAGTCCCGTATCTGGATTTCTTATGATGACGATCAACGAACGCGGTTTTTTCAGGCTGACGAGAAACTGCTTGGCTATTGGGGGAATGACTAAAGGCCAAAAGGCGTGTCCATAGAAGAGGGAAAATCAGCAGAGTTCAGGATTTCGGTGTAGGTTGGAGAGCTGATAAACAGCTTTTCTATTGGTTGTTTGATGATGAAGAAAATTTAAGTACGGAGTCCACCTCAAAGGTCATATATAAACAAAAAAAAAATCAAACAGTTAAAATTACAGGAGATAAAACTGGTTTATTTTATTCGATCGTGGAAGCTTCTGGATGATTCATAAGAAATTTGTGGTAATTTTAGCTGCAATGACATTTATAAGCTGTTATAAAAATTTTAAATACCGTTGAATTACTAAATTTGATGATATTCTCCAAACTGTACTCATTACATCTCGATGAACTCAGCAAAACTAAAATAAGATTTACTCAGTTTTAAAAAGAAAAATTCATATTGTTGGTAACTTATAGTTTCTTTTTTTAATTGAAAATTATTTACGATGCAAATCTATTTTTTAATAAAAAAATATTAAATTCTTAACTTATACAGAATAGCATACCAGATAATTGTCTGTTTCATTTGAACACAAAATTAAATTTAAATGTTTTCAAAAAAGAATAACTTTGCAGACGATTTTACTTATTTTAAAGAAATTTCCATAGTTACTTAAAAATCTAAAAAAATGTTCAATTTTAATTTTCCAGCTATATGCAAGCATTAGACTAAGAATTTATAATAGAATTTATTCGCTCATTTCGTTTGTAGAAAGAACAATCAAAAGTTATAAGCCTTACGAAAAGAGAAATATATTAAGTAAACTTAAATTTAGCGTATAGTTTTTGAAAGTAAGAAGAAAAAATTTAAGACGATGATTGCTTTCAGTTAAAGGAAAAGAGAGCAGAATATTTTAAAAACTACATAACAGATTTTTAAAAAAAAAACAATTTGTAGAACATTTTACGTTGCGTGAGACAAATTTTATTCAGGATTAATATAAAAAAAACTTCA
Source organism: Trichonephila inaurata madagascariensis (assembly GCA_019973955.1). Lineage (NCBI taxonomy): Eukaryota > Metazoa > Arthropoda > Arachnida > Araneae > Nephilidae > Trichonephila > Trichonephila inaurata. The sequence goes on along the minus strand of BMAV01025659.1, from coordinate 175,847 downwards.
TCATCAGCCAGCAGCTTGATGGCATAGTTGGTTGGTTGGCCTTGAACGCCCAAGTGTGCGGGTTCTACCCCGGCCTAAATCGGTGGAATTTCATGATGGAAAATAATAGACAGCGTCCATGTCATATCATTATGCGGCAGGATCCCTAGAGTCAGGGATGTCTTAAGACCTGGCACCTATTTGAGGCCCTGGGCCCCCTACTCAAAAGTAGGCCCTGAGTCCTTACACAAATATAGGCCCCACCTATGACCCTTAAAAATAGACAGTACACAGCATACTATGTAAGAGGTTCGCGCCTCTCTAGCGAGCACTTAGATGTGTGGGGGGAGGGAAGAAACACTCGACATGACCCAACTAATCTATTTATTTCAACACTGAGAACAGACACAATTGCAACTAATAATATTAAGAGAATGTCTCGAAGAAAACCGTGAAAGTGGAACAACGACAGTAAAACGTAAGCGACTAGGCGACTAACAAACTTGATCCTTATCTTAATTAAGGATATAACCTATTATCCGATTTAATCTAATCTTAATTCAATCTTAATGAACAATCGTCACTTTAAGGCTTCCTTCAAATAATAATCAAAGCTCTATAATTCTAATATCATACCATCAGTAGCAATCTCACCTATCTCGAGTAAATCTTCTCTCCTTCTCTCTCTCAAGCTAGAAAACCTCGCTTATTTATAGTAAGTTAATTTACGTATCAGGATTCTCTTCTTCTGAAGGGTTGGTTGTGAATAACACGAATTGATAGCCCAAAGATTTCCCAAGAGGATTAATTAGAAGATCGCGTATAGATCCGTCACAACTATACTGTTCGAATTAATTGAGACAAATATGATTTTCTTGTTTGAGCTGGTATGTGATTACTAGTGATGTCCCAAACCACCTCAAACCCATTACATCTGCCTTTAGTTAGTGTGACACATCGACTTTGACTATAATTTATTCGTTTTAGTGTATCAGGAGCTCAGTTGTGAGCCTTTCGTAAGGGCAGCTGGTAAGTTCAATTTTGCGTTTTATATAACACGTGGTACTTTTACATGTACGAAGATGGATATTAATCCGGGGAACCGTTCTAAAATAAATCGCTCTCAATGAACACACTTGTATGATTGTGAGAAACATAACTATGGCAGGGTTGGTAAAATCGAATTAAGTGTTTTAGAAATGTTTCAAAATTCTGAATCATCGTCTCCAAAAAGAAAAGAAAAATGTGGGCGAGAGCGGAAAATTGCTCTAAGAATTGATAAAATTTTAATAATAAATAGCAAAATAAATACATGAAAGACAAACACAGACCTTTGAAAAGATTTATTGTATAATGGTGTTGGAGTACCTCAACTGCAAGGAAGAGGCTTTTGGAAGGTGGCCTTAAGGCAACGCGGGAAAAAACTATTTCTAACTCAGAAAATGATGAAAAAAGGTTTAGCATGGGCCAAAAAATTTCGATCATGGACTGTTAATGACTGGAAGTAGGAAATTTTCAGTGATGAAACATTTATTTGTGCCGGGATACAAATCAAATGTACTATGACGAAGTGAAGTTGAAGCTTTGTTACCACAGATCATATCCAACAAACTTTAAAACTCCCTTCTAAATAGATGTTTGGGTGCTTTCCTTTTTTTTTTGCAACAAATGGCACTGGAAACTTAGTTCCTCTTAAAGACATGATGAATTGTGTCAAATATATAAAAATATTATGTAGTAGGATTGTTCTATTCATGGAAACATTTGATGGAACATTTCAACATGACTTGGCCTCTTGTCACAATTCGAAATCGGTTCATGCTTTTATGAGAAAAATAATAGGGATTTTTCAGTTTATTTAAGGTATGTAATAACCCGAAACAAGCAAATGTGCAGAACTTACAATCGCACAAACCGGCTCGACCGAATGCAGCTTTTTGACTACATGAGTAATGATGGTGCATGGTGGTAAGCCTAGACATGTACGTAGACGACGGTCATCACATACTGTTAGTTGACATATCGTCCAAAATTCCCACTTTTCCGGAGAATACAACCAGAAATAACATTTGACCATCGAAATTAATCGAGTTGTGATCTTATTAAGGTTGACTCGAGAACGAGGCCCCTATTGCGGCTGAGGCCCTGCGCCCAGTTGGCCGATGCCTTAAGACGTCCCTGCCTAGAGTGCCTGTTTGACTTGGGTTCTCTCGGTAAAATTAAATTCCCAGTACAATTTAGTATCGTCAGAGCATTGGATGTCAAAATTACATTGGGGAAATTGGTATTCACCTATGTAGTGCCACACTAAAAAGTGATTATAGCTCTCGGTGAATGTACTAGGTCTGCAATGATAATAACCAATTCGCAGTCCCATTTGAAAGAGGAAAAAAACTTTTCTCAACAACTTAAATATGTATTTCTTAAGTGGCAAAAATATTACACAGCAATTTTATTTCCAACAGAATATACAGAAAAAAATTGCATAATTTAAATAAATACTCCTGTATGGCTATGCTTATCATAAGCGAATCCAGTCGACAAAAAGAATAGAATAAAATAAACAAACAAAATATTTCCTGTATTTTCAAATATAATGTTATAAAACATATGTCATATTTATAAATCAATTTCTTAAGATATTTTTAGTATACGTGTGAGACTCAAACGCATTTCTAAAAAGTAACAAGTAATATTTGAAAAAAGATATTCCGCAAATGTATTCTTTTGATTTTTATTAAAATATTTTACCCCATATTTCATAGAAATTATTCACTTTTTTTTTCCTTTCGATATCTTCTTATTCGTAACTGTAACTCTGATATGTTAAATACAATTTAAAGATAATTATGGATTTTTCATCAGAGTTATTGACTTTATTCTGTTTCAAGTAATTTTCTAATAATTTTTTTTTTAAAGTTAACAAATTTCTTCTTTCTAAAACATTTATCAATTTTAAAAATACACCGGTAAAAAAGGAAAATTCCTTAAAAATTTCAAAGAAATTCTACTCCCTCTCTATTAGCGCATTTTTGCATAAAAATGCGACGTATTATGTTAAATAATGTTTATTAAGAAAAATACTCTCATATCTACACATTTTTGATGAATGTTCTTGAGAAAAATAATATAAATTCATGCACATATTTTTATAAACTACTTTAAAAAGATTTTAACCAGACGATTAAATAATTCGGATCTGAAAATTCCATTCTTTTATATTGGGAAATTAATTTTGTTTTTTGCCCAAAAGTCCCATTAAAAACGGAAAAATGTTCTTGAGACATATTAATCTAGATTTTTCTCAAGACTTTAACGAAGTTATATAACAGTTGGTAATTAAAAATTTCAGTTTTTTGCTGTGTGAAGTTTTCTACATAATACTTCGATCGATACAAAATAATACTTTTCACTGATGTTCAGATTTTTTATTTTCAAGTATGAAAAACTAATTTAGATATGACTTAAAATGAAACAGAAAATAAGAACTTGGTATTTTTCTACAGATATGCTCGAAACTTTCAATCAACGATTTAAGGGGTAAATATTAAAGCAATGACATTATATAAATCTCTCTATTTCAGCAATTAATATTTTAATATTTTATGTCGTTAACGCTACACAAATGTAAATTTCTTTTTTTCCCTAATAAACTAGGTGATTATAGTTAAAGTTTCACACTTTGAAAATTCTGTAAAAAAAAGAACTAGTCCGAATGACTTCAAACTTGAACTAAATATGCAGGGTGGTACCGAATTCATGGTACAAACTTTAAGGGTAGATACAGGGCATTGTGTGTAACAATCATTTATTGTACAGGAATGTATGGGCGAAAGTGACGCGGTAGGCGTGTGACGGGGGTTTATTGCGTTCTTCCTATTAATCCTCTTGGGGAATCTTTGGGGTCAGAATGGCGTCATTTCATATTCAATCCTCTCAAAAAGAAACCGCGATATGTAGATTAGTTAATAGATTTATAATGGAACTTTAGTATTCGCATGGAAGAAGGGTAGAATGGTAGAATAGAAGAAGGAGACAAAAAACTGAGATGTTGAACGCCGTGAGCTATTGGTTAAGATATTAAATATAGAAGTGTAATTATAGAACGGGCTTTAGCGTGTCAAGGAATCTAAGGTAGATAAAGATTCTTAGAATAACTTCTCATAAAGATAGTGATAAGGATTTCAGGCGCTATTTACTTAGAATTTAGAAATATGTTGTATCACTCATGATTGAATCCGTACAGTAAGACTTGTGTTGTGTTGATCACAATATATGTAGATAATAATAAATTAGATTTATTATGGCAAATTTGGGTGATCAATCCTTTCCTCTTACAAATCTAGGTCACGTAGATGAAGAGATAGTACCCCCCGGGTCGGGGGTATCACAGGCGTAAAGAGGGGAAATCAAAGAAAAGAGAAATGGATTTATCGGTTGGTTGCGTTGCCGATAGGGGGCAGTGATGTCAATACAATATTTGGCAAAAAATTAACTTAGAATAACCTTTTTTCCAAATGTTCTCCTTTTGTAAAAAATACTTCTATTGTATTAATACTTTGCTTGTATATAGCTCAGACCTCTGTACAGAGGCTCAACTATAATTTTCGAAAAATTCAAATTATTTTCAGAGTTACAACCATTTGAAATAATTATCGGCGTATTTTCTTAAAATGTCTAACTTCTGTTTTCGTAAAACATGGATAAATCGACTTCCGAGTAATGCATTTCAAAAATTCTAGTTGAGCCTCTGTGCAGAGGTCTGAGCTATATTCAGGAAAAATATTAATACAATAGAAGCATTTTTTACAAAAGGAGAACATTTGGAAAAAATGTTATTCTAAGTTAATTTTTTGCCAAAATATTGTATTTAAATAATTTTTTTTTGTCATAATGTCCTTAAAACAATTTTATACATGTACTCTAATCTAAGTGACACTAAATCTCATAAATATTATCCATTTATACGCTTTTGCAAAATCACAGTTCCGAACGTAGTCGGATACCTTAAAGTTTGTACCACCCTGTATTTGAAAAGGGGGTAGGGGAGGCGGTATGGCAGAAGAAAAAGTTCCAAAAGGTAACAAATAGATAGCTCTGTAAGTGGCATAACGATAGTTGGAATTGATTAAAGTAACATTTTGAATCGAATGAAGGCTTTCACATTAAACCAACTGTATTGCTCAATGTGCATGGTTTTTTCAGTTTTTTGACTAAAAAAATGACTACAAAATAATTCAACAATTGTTGCAATGTCAGTGAAAAGCCCATTCACAATTAGATGGGAAAAATTGGTATTTAATTCTTCCGAAGTGAAAAATCGCTTATAAAGCTACAATGAAAATGCCAAAGAATTTTTTTTTCTTATGACGTACCATTTTTCTCTTAAAGTATTTTCAGTTCAAATTTGAAGTCATTCTGAGCAGTAGTTATTTTTTTACAGCATTTTGAAAATGAAAAATTTAATTATAATCACCCTGTATTATAAAAAAAATCTATAATTCTCTAAATATGATAACAACAGGATAGACAATCTAACAAAAATAATAAATAATTTAATTCAAAAATATTCTTTAAATAAAAGCCAACTTTGAATATTTTAAAAAAGAAAGCTCGTTTTTAGATATTCCTTCATATGGAAAAGAAATATTTCTATAATTCTCTGCGGTTTTTAAATATATTAAAGATCAATTTCACAAATGTGAATTTTTTCCCCCGTTCATACTAGGAATATCATTGCAGAATTATACGATTTAAGAAATATTGAGGTCACATTTTCAGAAATTATTAAATTTCCTACACTAAATAATTTTTCAGGTATTGTTACTAAAATCTCGGACTGTGTTCGTTTCCTTGCCGAACGGGTATCATTGCCAGAAAAATCATTTGAAGGTCGAGAGAATTTGAGTACTCTTCAATAATATCAAATGGACAGTGACCTTGATAACAAATTTGATCGCCAAATGTCACCAAATCACCAAATTTGGCGACATTCGGTGGCTAAAAAAAACTTAGAAGATTCTAGGGTAATTATTTGATGAGAAAAGTTCCTAGAAGATTTTTCGTATCCAATACAAGGATGACGGTAAAGTAGCAAGAGTCATAACTTGAGAAGGGAAATCCAAGTCGTTTATAGATTGAGGTGAATAGAATGATTTTATAAAAAGAGTATAAGTTATGCGAATTACAACAAATTCATTCATGAAGCTAGAAGTTAAACAAAGTCATGTTATTAACCATGAATTTTCTTCTGTTAAAACTACAAATATCAATCTCTTTCTTCGATAGTATCCAAGAACGTGGTTAAATACTAATAAGAAATGCAATCCACTTTAGTTCTCCCTGCATATCAGAATAAACAATTGTGGAATTAAAATTAAGTCTTTTTTCATTATTTTGAAAACTCAACCCTTTGTGACAATATTAAATTTTCAGATTATTATTTTTTAATTATTTTTATCTTAATCTTGATACCTCGGAACATCTTTCCCGGATTTCCAGGTTTCGATAAAAAAAAAGATTTTTTTCTCCATTTTATAGCAATCTACCATATTAATTATATCGTTTTAAATTTAATCAGTAAATAACTTTGGTTTGGTTATATCAACTAATTATACAATAGTTTTAGTTATATTAATTAAATTCATTACTTTTAATAACAAATTAATTTGTTTCAGCTTAATCAAAAATTAGCTATAATAAAAAATCTGAAAATTTATTTCAATTAACCTATTACATGAATCATATTTGATTAGAAAAAATAATACATAAACAATACCTACATTTCTGATCAAAATAAAACAAAAATAGTTTCAAATTAATTCTTTTTTTTTTTTTTTTTTTTTTAAAAAAAAAAGAAATTGACTTTTGATTCAAACTTTTTTTAAAAAAGAAATACTCGAACTGAAGTAGCTTAGATTTTGTGTCTGTTTTCGAGCACTATCTCCACAGACTTAAAAAAAGAAGAAAGTTTAAATTACAGTTGGTTTGAAAATCTATTCAATAGACGTGAGAATCCAACGGGGGTGGAAAAAATGAGAGAAATAGCACAGTCCGGAAATTCGACCAGGCCAAAAGAAAAACAAAAGAGACCTCGTGAAATACTACAATACAGAAATCAAAACTTTGGAACGTCTGGTAAAATATAAAGAAAATCCTGAGAGGCGTGGTTGGAAAGCCTAAAGAGAAAAGTGTTGAAAGAATAAAGAAAAAAAAAAGTTTTTTTTTTATATTTTATATTTATTTATTTTTCCCGCTTAGAATTTTCATCTTTTTTTCATATTTTTGAGAGATCGTCCAAAAAAGTGATTCAACATTTGATTTTTTTTCAACAATAGAAAAGTTCCATTTTTAGGGTTAAGAAGTATTGGAAAAATTATTGTTGTTTTTATACATTTGTTCTTTTATGTTTGAGTTTAAAACCTCGTTTACATATCAAATTGGCAAAATTAAATAATCTTTATTAGATTGTATATTTAACTGGAAAGGTTACAGTCTTAAATATAAAAATTAGAAGAAGTAGTAAAACAATATACAAGTTCCTTTTTTAGGGTTAAGAAGTATTGGAAAAGTTATTGTGTTTTTATACATTTTTTTATGCTTGTACTCAAAGCCTCGTTTACAAATGAAAATTTAAAAAAAAATCTATTTATTAGAATGTACATTTAATAAAAAAAACTACAATATAAAAATTGGTGGAAAAATTACGAATAAAAAAATGGGTGTACAGTATGCTAGCGAATAGACTTTGCAAAAAGAAAAAGGAAGAATTTTTTTTTTAATTAAAAGTTTGCTTTGTTTTTAAAATATCAATCCAGAATTCTGTGATTAAAATGAAAAAAGAGAAGTCTAAGTTTTGATTGAATCTCCACTCACTTTTTTTTTTACCAATAAATAAATAAATAAAAAAACAAATTAAAGAATATTTCGGGAGTAAATTAGGACTTAAAGTTTCAAAGTAATTTTATGTTCAATTAAATAATTCTTCCCTTGTCTCAGCTCTAAAAAGATACAAAACACGTTTGTAATATTTATATAAGGAATAGAAAGAATAAAATAATAAAAAGATTATGTACACAATAGAAATTCATTGTATTATTTAAATCGTTTGGCTCTCAAACATTCCAAACAAAAAGCCCACATCAAGGAGAAAGAAAATGATTTGAAGTTTTTGAAACAAATATAACAGTTCTTTCAGTCATTTTACAATTCTATAATTAATTGGATTTTTTTTCATTAAAAAAACTTCATATATTACCTATTACATAAATTAAGAAAATACATCAAAGAATTATTACAAAAAAAATCTTTAATTTTTGTAAGAGTTTTAGTTAACGTGAATTTCAAACTTTTAAGATAATTATTTTTATACCTACAATATATTTCTAAAAATAGAATTTGTCAATGAAAGCATAATTAATGGTGATACAAACCAACATTCAATTTTATACATTAAATAGCATATGTTTTATGCTTCAAACATTTCCTACGTGGAAAAAACAGTAATAGCAGTTTACTAGTAAATAGTAGTATTATGTTAAATCAAACTATTTCCAGATAGAAATAAATCAAAGTTAGCAAAAAAATTATTCAATATTAACAATTGGAAAGAATGAAACATTTATATTTCATATTCATTATTTAGAATAAGATTGAAAGTCATAAAAACTGTGCTAAATTAGAGCCTCTCATCTACAAAGAAAAAATCCCCCTATAAATTCGAAAAAATATTTTTTTCATCTGTGTATTAGGTATCAGAAATTGTTCATAAATTGCACTATGTAAAGTATCAGTTTTAAAACATTTATAATTGGCGATCACAATCATTGTATATGTAAGGTAACGATAGATACAATTCTTCAAGAAAGTATAACTTTCGTTTAATTTTTGTAATACCTTTAAATTATGTTACTTATTTAAGGATGCTCAAGAGAAGTAAAATAAATGTAATAAGTAATAAAATTTATGAAATATTATTAAATATGAATAATTAAAATAATGCATATTTTTGGCAGAAAAATTGTATCTCTAACTTTTAATAATAATATCAAATACTTATCACGCACACACAGTAATTGAACAATATTCAATACCTCTATAATTGCCTGAAGTTTTACAAGTAAAATATCAATCATCATGGCTTAAATATTTATAAATCTAGGAAAGTAAAAATTTTAGAAATATTTTCTGAAAAATTAATTTCTTCATTACAGAAATAAAAATGCTTTTTTTTGTTGTGATAGTTAAATATTTTTACAACTTCCAAATGAATCATAATATCATATACTTGAATTTAATATAATTAATTGTGTTATTTAAATATATAATCAAAGAAATGAGAATTTAAAAAGTTATTTTCTAGTGTATTTATTTCATTAAATAACACACAAAAATTAAAATGCTAAAAATAAAAAAGATAATTTAAGGTTATTGTAAAAAAGCATGAGGTAAAACAAAAGAAGAGAATTTTATATTTATGATATAAATATATTTCTACGAATCGTAAACGTAAAATAAATAAAAGTATGTGTAGCTGAAATTCATGTTGATAGAAAACAGTTATTCCGTAAATTTAACCAAATAACATAAATGTTTTTAAACATATATTTAAACAAACCACTTAAAAATAAATCTTCTTAATGAAATATTAAGAATTGTCTAAAGTCTATAAAATTGATAAATAAAATTTAAAAAAATTAAACATTATTCTAGATAAATAGCTGACGATAAATAATTTGGTTCCAAAATTATTAATGATTCACTTATAAAAACTAAAATTGAAAAAGTATAGCAGGTGAAACTTAAGCAAAAAAATAATTTTTTCCCTTTAATTATTTTATAAAAAATAAATGCTTTTATATTTTTTGATTTTTTCTACATAAAAATCTAAATATTAAAAGTTAAATACTTAGAGTAATAATAAGCTTATAATAAGCTAAGAAAAACTGCATTGTAAATGTAAAAGAATCATTTTTAATGCATCAGGAATTATTTATTTAAAACCTTAGAAAGGAAATCATTTGCAATACTGACAATAAAAATACTGTCTTTTTCTTCAATTCCAACTATTAGCTCGCACTGTCTATATATTTATTTATATATTTGTATATATATTTATTTATCTTGGTGGAATTTTTAATCGTTAATAAAATACATTTTAAAGCGCTGAATTGAGCTGAAATTTTATATACAGGATCATTTTCGATGACAATACAATATAATTTAATTATAATTAATAAAAATTAATTGATTAAAACTAATTATTTAAAGAATTACAAATACAGCCACGTTGGCTACTTAGCGACCATTTTAGCGATTTGTGTCAAAACTTGAAAAGGTTTTTTCTCACATGTTAAAGCATTCACTTGGACTGAAATTAAAAGGACAATACGATACTGTAATGATAATTAAAAAAACTAATTACCACTTAATGTTGTGATTCTGTCCTGTGTATATACATATTTATATTAATTGTAACTATTTAATAAAAAGTAGCTAAAATAAAATTTTTCGTTGTTGATCTAAGTAGGAATTGACTTAAAAACTATTTTTTTATATTACTTGTTTTCATCTACAATACGTTATCTCACTCAGTTTCTAATCAAATCATCATTAATAGTTTTCAGTTTTTAATATGAAATATTGTGATATTATCTTAAGAGCGTAAATATAAAAAAAACCAAAATGATTTTGAAAATTACAAATAAAAAATGGCTAACCAATTTTATTTATGCTTAGTAACAATAAATATTAATACAATAATGAGCATTTGTATTTTGAATTTGATTACTAAGGGAATTAGCATCAGAATTATATTTAACATTAATAAAAATAATATTTATTTATTTAAGATACAATAATCAAAAATACATTTCATATCTCTAATAGAATATATTTCAATAAATATTTCTAAAATATTATCAAAACTCTTTAACAGAAAAAAAAAGATTCAAAGTGTTTTTGTAATAGTTATATATATTCTCATAAACTTAACTCGATATAATTTCAGTTTAATCACGATAATTCTAATTTGTTTACTATATATTTTCAAGATATGAAGAATAAAAAAAATAATATAATAAACTCTCGGTCTTTTGCCTATTTATCAGCTTAGTGGTAAACATCTGATACATATTTATCGCTAAAGCAAACAATTTTCGATAATGAAAAGTGATTGTTGTTGCCTAAACCTCTTTTAAAATTTCATTATTCTGCAAAATATTGAGAAAAATATTTAGACTAAAATGCATGAAAGAAAACTCGACGAATTTGAATAAAACTACTTAAAATTACAAATACTTAGGTAATAAATATCTTTTTCAGTAAACATTTAGAAATAAATATCATTTTGAGTAAACATTTAGAAATAAATATTTTTCTTTATTGAATTAATAAAAATTAAAGTGAATTAATAAATATTAAAAAGATATAACATTTGTGAAATTTTAATGAATTTAAGAGGAATACTTGTAAAGAATTCGTGGTATCAAATCAATTTTTTTTTTATAAAAATCATTGCTCTTAAAGTAATTTTAAATCATTCGAAAAAGATTAAAAATAAAAAAAAATATCTTTAAAGCTATGAATTTAATCATAATCGTTTGATTTCCTCTACAAATATTTTCTTATAACTGATACAAATGCAATTAACTGTAAAGTGCACAATACTTCTGTATTACAATAAAAAGATTCTGACATAAGGAAATATTTGATTTGAATAACCTTTGATACTTTTTTAAAAAAGGTTAAAAACATATTAAAAATAATTAAAAATTCAAAAAATTAAATTGAAAATAACCTTATCGGTTGGTAAAATTTCACTTTTATAAGTTATTCAAAGTCAGGAAATACAGTCAGCATTGAATATAAAAATGTTTAAAATTTTGAATTCAAAATAACTTTTAAATAAAAACACAATGCAACTGAAATTCATAATACAGTAGAATAGTTATAAACATGACACTACGGAATTAAATTACTATATATAACTAAGATTAAAATATTTTTCATTTTCAATAAATTATATACTTTAAATAATTTATAAATTAATTAAATTGTATTTGCTATTTTTTTGCAAAAGTTTATTTCGGTTAAAATTCATCTTATTTTGAAACAAATTTCCACTTTTTCATTAACTTTTTTACTCCGCAGACTCAAGATTAACATGATGATTTATTTATATAGTTACTATGTGATTAAAGTTTTACAGTTATTAAATTCTATTATAGAAAATGGCCATAAGTTCATGAATTATTTATTTGCGTTTTGGGGAATGTATAATCTAAAACAACAACCCCCAACTGGTAGCGGTCAGTGGATCAAAAACTACTTGTTTGCACGAGGAACATTAAATTATTTCCATTTTATTTGCTGTGGTATATTTTTACTGGGGTTTGCGCGATTTTTTTATGGAAGTCACTTTATGTTCCATGTTAAAATACTTAATATTAATTTTTTTTGAAAAATTGTATTTTATCCTGTAGACATGTTTAAATACAATTAAATTTAAATTATTAGATCCAAATCTAAAATACAAGCAAATCAACGT
>BMAV01025659.1:116935-146610 GCA_019973955.1 Trichonephila inaurata madagascariensis | reverse complement strand
AATAAAACAATACAGCTCAAAACCAGTGAATACATCAAAATCGTCACGCTTCTGCCGCAAGCTGACAGGTGGATAGGGTCAGAAACTATCGACAAGTTCCGTCAACAAATCGAACCATCATTTTCTTAATGTTTCCTAAATTACCACGAAGTGCATTCACATGAAAGTGACCTTCATGCCCAAGGACCATTTTCCATCCCAGATATCAACCCTTTCATTGACTAAGGCATCACCACAAGGTCTTCCCGTATGATTCATTAATCAAAGCTTACCCAATAAGTGGTGATCTGAAAGGGTTAAAGTCTGAATAAAAACTTGCAGAATCTTTTCCCATATGATTCAGAAGAGTACAGGTGTTGTCTGCACGCCTTACCGTGAGGAGACAGGTATTACTTCACCTGGCAAGGCAAGTTGAATAATTGTGTTAAATCTTTGTTAACTACACAATTAAGCAGAAATTCGAAGTCTAGACGAGAGTATGTTGAAATAATTGATTGTATTTTGGGAAAGAAATAGTCACGTTTTTATTAGAGCTGTGTGATTAACATTTGATAGAATGGCATCTCGTTTAATTGGCTAGTTACTCGTATTTGTTTTTGCATATTTAAAAAGCAAACATAATGATTTACAAAATTGACTTTATTTTCTTCAATAGTTTTTTTTAAAAAATAATTAATGTAAGCAATGGAATATTAAATTAGCTATATTTTGTTATATTAGCTGTGTCTAAGAATTTTTTTTTCATGTAATTATTAAAATTATAATTTTTACAAAATGCCTTGTTTCGACTAATGATTTGCAATCCTAATTTGTATGTAAGCTCTATTTTTCCCAAGTTATATTTAAAAAAATCACGCATTCAAAATGGTTTCTTTCTACCTTAAAAAATACATGTTTTATTTTACGTGATTTTTTTTTTAAAAATTGACTGCTGCTTTTTTGGTTTTTTTTTATTTTCAATTAATTATTGTTTTGTTATTTTCATAATTATTTTGCGCAAGAATTTTGGAAGTAAAATTTTTAACTAATGAATTCAAGAGTTTAATTTAATGCAGTCTAGTTCGATAAATTGCGTTCTAGAATTTTTATGAGTATAGACAGATTTGTGAAATATTCTTAACAAATAATGTAATGCTCAATTGTATCGTTTGGGGATTTGGTATTAGTTATTATTGACTTGAAAAAATTATCAAAAGAATTACAGATCAGATAAAAATATGAGAAGAGAAAAAAAAAAAAACGGAGAGAAAATTTAGAATAAAACTAAAGGCACATTTAAATTCCCTTAAAAATATAGGAAAATAAAATTATAAACTAGGCATCAAGAAACTTATTTTTTGTTTAAAAATTAATGAAAAAAGTAAATTTGCTGGGAAGCAAATATTAAAAAATAATAAGGAAAAAAATTCCATTTGCTTAGAATTATATAATACATTGAAAATCCTTAAAAAGCAGGAAATACTTGAAAAAATTATAAGCCATTATTAAAACGTTTATTTTAATAAAAATGATAATTAGTATGTAATCCACTTAAAATATCATCAATAACCTAATGTTATTCAAATTCTTTATATCAATATACATAAAGAAGAAAAATGGCTCACTCACTCGTCACTAGTTCTCAGGAACTAATGGACCTGCTGACTTGAAATTTGTTCAGCATGTTTCTTTTGTAGGGTAGAGATCCGCTAAGAATGGATTTTGCTGAAATCGACTCCCAAAGGGGGTTCATTTTTATACTGATTACAAAATAAGCCAAGTTCTAACTGGTCACGGCAACTTTAAAAGCTTCTTGAACAAATTTAATTTAGTTTCGTCATCTTCCTGTGATTGGGATATTGGTGTTGAGGAAAATGTAAAGCATGTGCCCTTTATGCGTTCCAAGTTTGAAAGAAAACGAACTATCCTAAGACTGGCTTTCAAGGGACTTAATATAAATTGGCCTCCGAATCTTCAGCAAGTTCTTTCCAACAGAAGTGCTTTTAAAATGTTCTGTGAATTTCTTGTAAATATTTGTATATAATCCTTCATAACCTCAAAGGGATTTTTTCTCCTTCATTTCTTTGTTATGTGTGATTAATACTTACTTCTGTGAACCCTGTGTGATACTTTGGGGTGCACGGGGATTTTACAATTGTTTTCAATAATTAAAAAAAAATGGGAGGGGTTCAAGGTCTTACAAGGGCGTTATATATAAAAATGCTTGTCAATCTTAGTCGCACATGCTGTATGGTCGGCATTATTTTCGATCATAGAAAAACGCTAGCAAACCATTTTTATCTTACTTTTGTTTATGAATGATTTCATTTTACAAATTAATCTCTGGGTACTTTAAAATTTCTTAAATACATTTAAATAAGTAGATTGCTGTTATACACAATATGATTATAGCGTTTTATATTTTTAGAAATCAATTTAAGTTTTTATATGAAAATTTTAAACGTTATTTTTTCTTCTTACTCCAACCTAGTAATATAAGCTAGTGGTCTCCAACGGCTCTAACAGTCCGTGGATCAAATGGCACCGGACTTCCCGAAAAACATTAAATTATTTCCATTTTATTTACTGTGGAATATTGTGTAGCGTTCTAATGAGATAAAATATTAAATTATTTTGTATTCATTTTTTGTGTAACTAAATGTTATTCAATTCCTACTATTAGTTTTTTCACTCTCTCTCTCTCTCATATTAATATATACATATATATATCTTGTTCAAATTTTCAATCGTAAGAAATAATTTCTATTTATCCGTACAAGTTAAAATACATTTTTTTAAACTTGTAGTGGATGACACTTGTTGTCAATATAGTTCTTTCAAATATAAAAAAAATACAAATTCATTAATTAAATTTAAAAATGAATACATAGTAAAAAACAAGAAATAATCCAACAGCATATATAGAAAGGAAAATCGTTCGTTGTGTTCCTGTAGCGCAATGGAAAGGGCGTTAGACTTCCAATCCAAAGGTCTAGGATTCGAATCCCACCTGAGATGGCTTAATTTCTGAGAACGTGAATTCGTTTTATTTTATTATTTTATTAGAATAATTAAAATTAAATAATGAATAAAAAGTAACAAATAAAAAAAAGGAGTCCGACACCATATATTTGAAAGGAAAATGGAAAATTGCAAGGAAAATCGCTTCATATTTTGTCACTTAATATTGTGATTCTGTGTCATGTGTATATTCATATTTATATTTATTTGAACTACTTAATGAAAAGTAACTAAAATAAAATTTTTCTTTATTGACATAAGTAGGAATTGACTTAATCTTTTTATATATTACTTGTTTTGAAGGCAAGTTTAAGTACAATTAAAATAAAATCATTAAATCAAAACGATTTAAAATATAAACTCAACGGCCCTCAATGGGCCGTGGTAAAATTATCAAACATTGAACGGTTCGGAGAGATAAAAAGGTTGTGAAGTACTGATATAAGCAAATATAAGGGGAAGGCCGGCACCATGAAACTATTTTTAATGCTGTAATCTCAATTCTAAAGCTGAAAGTTCGCTACTGTATTTTTATGGCTATTCTTCTTAGACCTTTGCTGTTTTGCAATGTTCTTACATATTGCTTAGAATTAAATTTGAATTATAGTAATTTAGAGTGCATATAAATATAAATCATTGTCTGGATGAATGATTTATAACTCTCCAAATTGTAATGTTCTGTGAGCAAAGTACTTTCTTATTGTTGAACCAACACATTTCATTTAGTAATGTGAATATATATGCCACAAATAGAACGTTCTTTAATGGTCATTCCGTTCATATACGAGTAATTAGGACCGAATGGACACTGGAAGCGTTAATCTGTAACTACTCTACTAATCTCAGCTAGTTATTCTAATGGGTCGAAACGACAAACATTACCGACAACTGGATTTCGATGGTGCAGAATTGGTGTTATGTAGACCAATTATCCCTTCTCTTAATGATATATAGCATTTGAGATAAGCAATAAATTGCTGTGTGGCATACCATCTTAGGTTTCTATGCAATATTTGTAGAATATTGTAACAAATTTTGTATAATGAATGCTTAAAATAATGTAAATAATTTATTTATATTTGGATGTGTAATACTTTAATATTACTCTATGTTGCAGTTTTTTTACGGCAAAATTGTAATATTCGCAAGCAACGCCGTTCTACAATATAATGGCGATTCACTGGGAACTTGGTGCAAGAGCCAAGTTGACATCATTTTTAGCGACCATGTTGGGGACCTTTTGTGGCGAGTTGGTGAGCCTATGGATGCTTCTGGGAATTACTGGAGAAATCTGCTAATATCATGATCTATGATGTAAGCGTGTGACGGGCTCATCGCGATTTCAACTAATATCCTATTGGGTTTCTTTGGGATCAGAATGGCAATTCTTTCCAACCAACTCGAGAAGAAAGACGTGAGAATGCAAATTAGGAATCTTATAAATAGTAGAAATTTAGCATGCGCTTGGTGGCTATAAGAAGTGAATATACGAAGTCTATGTGTACAAACTCCCAACTTAAAGTGAAAGGAAATCCCGCGAGCTCAAGATTTAATCTATCCGTACCTGCGAGATCAAGTTAAAGGTGGATACCATTCCACAAGAATAAAAGCCACGTCAGTTAAAATCAAGAGAATTGCTGTTCATCCAAGATATAGCGGTAAGACTGTTGCATTGAATTATTAAGAACTGTGTAGTTACTGAGATTAGAAATAGTCGGTAGAGTTAGATAGAGTGGTCGGTTACGCGATTATTTCGTAATACGAATAGTGTGTCCTTTCACTTCAGATTCACTTGAATTGAATATTAGTACTATTATTTTATATTGTTTAAGTTAAGATCTTAATAAAGTGATATTAAGATACACGATATGGCTGCTTCTTCGTTCCTTCCAACACATCTAGGTCGCGAGGATAACGTAGAAGTGGGGCACTCCCGGCAGGTTGCCTTACAAGCGGATTTTTCTCGAAAAATCCGTGCAGACTATAAATAGGGAGTTACTCGCCGAAACTGAGTCAGTATTGTTTTAAGCTTTTGGAGAGTTGCTTCAATCAAGCGATTGCTTGCGAATACATTACGTATTTGTATTTCTAGACACTGATAGTTATGTCTCAATGCTGTAGAAGATGTAAAAACCTCCTGGGATTTATTTTGCAAATTTTAAACTTGTATGCTGCATTTTTAAGGATTGTTTTTCGATAATAAATTTTCATAGTTACTGAAGAACTGTCTTGCTCTATGAGACTGATAGCATCAAATCCTCGAACCTCGATCTGCGTAGCAATATATACTAATAAGCAAGCTTTAATTAAATATGGAGCAAATTTTAGCTTAATTGCATGTATGTTTTACTTAGTTTTTTCCTTAATCTCCAAAATGAAAAAAACTAATTGATATGTAAAATTTAAGAATAATATTACATAAGGAGGAATGCATACGGATTATGAAATAATTTCATATTACAAAAATATGCAGTTTTAGGGGGAAAATATATAAATAACATATAAAAATAAAATATGTTACCGTGTTGTTTACTGTTAGATTATTTTGATACAATACATGTATTATAAATGGGCCAAGCGATTGAAAACAAAATTTAAAAGAATACAATATTAATAAAGACGATGAGACAACGAAGTTGAAGACAAGGCTAAGTGAACCATAAAGCATTTAATCGTTCCATGCAAAATATTGTTTAAATGTCAAAAATATATTACTTCAGAAAATACATCAATGGAAAAAGCATTAAAAATAACTTTTCCTTTGATATATGTTTAACACTAAACATACCATAACGGGTCAAATGACCCATTTTGAAGTTCTGCATTGAATATGCACGTATCATCTTATTGCTTTTGCACATTTGACTTCATGACTTTTTCTAAGTAATTAATCTACAGTTATTATACTATTTTTTTTGTTTTGTTTTGTTTATTTTGAGTAATACTTGTCGTATACCGTTATCTACCACAATGGGTCATTTGACCTGGAGATCATTTTTTGTTTTATAAGCTTATCGAGTCATATTGCTTGTCGTATTGTAGTCACAGTAAGTTGCACGTTTCTGCAAAGACTGTTGCGTAAAGTACTTCGTTCAAAATAGCTGAGAATAATTTCAAGAAAAGTCTAAGTTCTAAGTCTTGCAGATGGCCTCTCCAAGTTTTTTTTCAATGTCCTTGATTTAGCTTGCATAAATGTCTGGATTTTGTACAAGCAAGCGACAAGAGAAAACATCTAAAGACAAGATTTTTTACTCAAGCTAGCAGTAGAACTTGGCGTCGATTTTCGAAAAGCCCGTGAACAACCAAATATATATATATATATATATATATATATGAAAGGATCGTTGCCTAAGTCTACTACAGATGCTTATCAACGTAAGAGATGTCAAATAGGATACTGTAAAGAAAATAAAATCAACAAAATTTGCTCTAAATTGAAAAAAATATGTTTGTGGAAAATGTACAATGGACACACTTATATGTGAAATATGCGAAGAGCAATAAATTAAAAATTCTAATTTTTTGCTTTTGTAATAGAAATGGTCAATTTACTATTTTGTTTTATTATAATAAATTTAATTTTTATTTTTATTTCCTTTCTAACATCCATATTTCATACATTCAAGCATAAAACATAAAGTTGGGTCATTTGACACGCTATGGTAGTAATAGGTATATATTAAGTGTTGGTATGATTAGTGTTAAAATTAAGTTCATTATACTGGTGACAGGAGACATGAATTGAAAAAAAAAAAACAAATTTGGAGATCACAAATCCAATGGAGATCACGTGTTTATCTTTATCATGTGACCTTCATGAAATGAGTCCATTCTTTGAAAGCTAAATAGTTGCCTTGGTGCTAGGCTTTCTTTCAGTAAACATCATTTGAATAGAAAAATTTTAAATTCTTGAATTCAGAGTATATTATGCATATTTTGAATTAGTAATATATCAGAACAGCTGTTTAAATAACTTAATTTTTATATTTCCACAGTAAATTATAATAAAAAACATTGTTCTATATCTGATTGATTGATCGAATATTAACGTCGCACTGTTCAGCTACACGAGGGCTTTTGGCGCCGGACCACGTAATTTTGAAACATGGTCAAGTGACGTGGACGACACCTGAGCTGGCACGCCCTCTCCTAACTACCACACCACACCAACGGGAGGACGTTTCAGCTCTCGACAGATTTAAAGTGCATCGCTGCCCTACACGGCGGATCTTTAGTGGTACTGGGCTCGAACTCGTGACAAGGCAAGCAACGATCCGATACCTATACCACTCGGCTACCGCGGCCACGTTCTATATCTGATAGCACCTTTTTTGGGTAAAATTTTAATTATTATTCTTATCTTCGCTGAGTGTGTTGAAATATGTTTCATTAAAACGTTTTAATTTTTTTTCTTGATTAATCACAAAACTAGTTTTATTCTTTATCTAAATAAATTCTAAAAATGTAGTTAGATGCGTAATTTAGACACCACGCTATTATTTATTACTATTGTTTTTCTTCATTATTAATATTATTTTTCACCTTCTTCAATGATTCATCTCTTCAAGGCAATTTGTTTTATTTATTTTTTTGTGGCCAAGGCAGCAGGCGGTTTTCGTTCATGAACAAGTTAAACGATACAGCGGTGTGATATTTTGTTACGTTTTCTTTATTTTAAGGTTGCTATAAAATAAAGAAATGGCGCCAAAAGCAGGAAGTAGAAACTTATTTATCATGAATGAATAATGCATTCGACGAATGAGTATTTTATAAGAAATACGGGTCTTATAAAAATTTAAATATATGATGGTTCATTGTTATTAAAAATCATCATTGATATTATTATTTATCTTAATAATGATATAAGAAAATGATATATGTAACAGTATATTCAATGTAAAAATATTGAAAAAGTTTCAAATAAATAATAAAAAATTGTAATATGATTATTTTTTGAGGAAATTTTTAAATTTCGATTTTCTAGTATTATTACTTAAAAACGCCTAAATACAACATTAGTTTTAATAGTCCTGCATAAACCTAAATTATCTATTTCTTTTAAATATTAATGATAAACAGCGCCTTTATTATTATTATTTTTAAATTTACAAAAATAAATTTTTTTCTTCCCACCCCCACATGCTATTTTAAAATTCAGTTCACTAAAAAAGTTGTTCACTAAAACACCTGGTCGGCAAAGGACAGATCGAGGCCCACGAAATTCATCATGGCAAAAGGCTGAGTGACGCCTGTCGTTACCCGTAACTTTGAGCACCATACAGGTGACAGTACGATTTGGCTCGGTTCCACTCCAATTTCGAGGGAGAGCACTCTGGGGGTGGTCAGAGGCCTCCCACCTCTCTTCCCCTTCCACTAACCTCACGAGAGGACTTGCGGCTCGATGGCTATTTAGAGTACCCTCATGCCACGTATGCACTACACATTTACAAACATCCATGTCTTTTCCGGGATTCGAACCCAGGTCCTACGGCACGGCAGTCAGCGTCGCTAACCCCTATACCGGATGGGCGACACCAGAACACATAATTTATATTCTTGGCGTTCAAAAAGACAAAAATTAATTCTTCTTTATTGAACCAATGGGAAGAATTCATGATGGTCAAATAATAAATGCAATTGCGTGTTCTAAGTCGAATTCAATATTGACATTAGTCTTTTATTTGTAGCTCTACTTGTTAAATTTAGGTAAAAATTCAAATGGGAAAAATGGCTAAAAATTTTCATGTAATAAGGCTCTTCAAAGTTTTTCGAACATAAAAATAAAAAAATTCTTGAATTATACGTGTATTTTTTAATCGTGTGAGTGACACGCACTCGTGAGTTTTGCTTACATGTGTCTCTCATTATTGCTGATATACGAGTATATACTTTTTTTTAAAAAAAAGTTTCTACAAAAAGTAAAAGTTGGCAACAGTGAAACTGATTGGCTGGAAACAAGTGATTGCATTTATCATGTGACTATGATTTCACAGGAATTTAACCCATTCTGGTAAAGATTAAAATCAAAAGATTGGATTTAATGCATAATTCTGGTTTATTTTACACGCGCAATGTTTCTTTCAATTACCGTTAAAATGTTTTATGTATTCTCTTACAAATATTTTTTTATTTTTATAGATAACATTTAAGGTATGCGACTACGTTCGGAACCATGATTTTGCAAAAGCGTATAAATGGATAATATTTATGATATTTAGATTAGAAAACGTGTATAAGATTGTTTTAAGAATATTATTAAAATAAAAAATTTTATTTAAGTACAATATTTTGACAAAAATGAATATAGAATGACCCATTTTCAAAATGTTCCCCTCTTATGAAAAAAATGCTTCTATTAACATAATATTTTATCTGTATATAGCTCAGACCTCTGTACAGAGGCTGAACTAGAATTTTTGAAATATATAACTTAGAAGTGGATTTATCCATATTTTACTACAACAGAGGGGAGAAATTTTAAGAAAAAAACGCCGATAGTTATTTCAATTGATGTTAACTCTGAAAATGATGTGAACTTTTCAAAATTCCTAGTTCAGACTCTCTGGAGATGTCTTTACTTTATTTAATTATATATAAAATATTATTAGTATATCGTAGAAGCATTTTTTTATAAAAGGAGAACGTTTTGAAAAAGGGTTATTCTAAGTTAATTTTTTGCAAAATAATGTATTTAAATAGTTTTTTTTGTCATAATGTCCTTAAAATAATTTTATACATGTATTCTAATTTAAGTGACACTAAATATCATGAAAATTATCCATTTATGCGCTTTCTTAAAATCCTGGTTCCGAACGTAGTCGGATACCTTAAACATTTTAATGTAAATATTATCAAAAGCAGTATAATTACATAAGTAATAATATATACGTAATAGCATGTAAAACGTTTCATCAACTTCTAACATTATTAAAAACCTTTTCGAAAATTAGCACTAAATTAAAGTTCAAATACACCGGTAAAAAACGAGTTTTACAAATATGTGTTTTCTTCCAAACTTCACACTGTAACATAATTTTTTTATACCTAAAATTTTACAAAGGCATAGTTTAATTTGTTCGTTTTAATATTCAATAACAATTTCACGTCGTACACACTGAGAATTATGGAGTAAAATGTAATAGTTTATATAATTCATTTTTATTAATCATAATTAAATTATAGTGTTGTGATTCAAAACAATCGTGTATAAAAAATTACAGCTCAACTGAGCGCTTTAAAATACGAAGAGAAATCTTTTTCAAGTTTTGACCCAGACATAGTTACAAATTGAGCACAGAAGAAAAAACATTAAAAATAGGAATTTTATCATACCAAATAATTTTTTGTATCTATGATATTCAAAATTTTATATTTTATTTCAAAATAAAATTAAACCACATCAAAATTAATATTTAATAAGAATTTCTTTAAATTTTCCTCTAAATTAAATGTTACACAAGTTCTTTTTTCAACAAACGACAAATTGGTGTTGCTTATAACGTTAAAAAAATATTCCAAAACCCTACAAAATCCCTCCAAAAGTGCGCTCAGTCACCGAAAAAGCCAACCTTCTTTCGGAACCGCAGCGCAGGTGCAAAATTCACGTTCTGAAAGTCCGCTGATGCCGACTGTGCATTCTCTAAGGGACAGGTTTAGGTCTTTGCGTGTAACAACATGCAAGGCAGCTGTCCGCGGTGTCAAAAAACCTCTTGCCTGCTCCCTTCAGACGTCAAGTCTTAGTCTCCCGGGAGCTGGTTTGATATATAAAACCTCTCCGCACGAAGAAGATATCTGCAGCTGGTGGAAAGCCAACGGACAGAAACAAAAAGAACACCAGACGAATTGCAAATCGAAGAAGTCCACAGAGACGTTAATAAAATATTCTTTTTTCCCCTTTGCAGAGAAAGGCATAAAATGTATCTGCGTGATTCCACAGACTTTCGAAGTTTCAGATACACAATTTCGTGTGATTAAGAGTATCGTGTTTCTAGCGCAAAATGGCGCGATATTTAGAAAATTTTGAAGTAAAATCCGTATTTCTAGTCCACAAATGTGAGTATTACTTAGAATGAAGTAATGATTTTAGACTACTTGCCACAGTTTTTTTTTTAAATGGAGATACGGGGATTTTTTTGTGGTTTTTAGATTTATTTAGTACATTTTAAGAAAAATAGGGTAAAATTAAGAAGAGAAAAAGAAATTCTTGTTACTAAAATGGGAAAAATTGGTAAATATTGACAAATAATTACATAAACGGGGCCCATTCTGTACAAAAATTTATGAGCAAATTTTCAATTTTTCCAAGTTTGATGTGTTGTTTTGTTATTCCTTTTTGAAATGACCTACAGAGTAAGAGATATTTTAATTTTTACAAAAACTAGAGTACTTTATCTTAGTTATTACATAAAATTGCTTAAAAAAACAGCGATTATATTCACATAAGGGACTGAACTCTGTAATAAAACAGTGATTGATAAATCTGAAGGTTAAAACACTTCTACTATTATATACAGAACATACACAAAACATTTCAGTTAATTATTTTCAAAACATTTTGAGCAATCGCTGTCCCCGTTTGAGAATTTTCAAAAAAACATATTTCGAGTAAAACGCTTTTTAAACTATGACATCTTGCTTAAAGTAGTGGCATCTGCTTTTACTAAAACACTTGTAGTTTTTGTTTTAGTGAATGGAAAATAAAAAGCTTGAAATTTTTATAAAGCTAATAATATGGCATATAAAGTTAAAAAAAAAAGTCAGTTTTTGGCAAAATTCACAATTTTAGGGTGTCGGATACCTTAAAGGAGAAAAATTCTTTTAAACATTCAAATACAGTAAGGATTAAAAGGGTTCGATTATAACAGTACAAACTACTACAGTGCTTTTTTATCGTATCGTAATGACAACTAAACTCTGATAACTTCAACACGTTGGAATGATTATGCGTGGATAGTAAAGTGAAAAGGATCAATTACTCTATGTTTTAATTCAACTTTTTTTTAAAATAAAATAAAAATACTTAATGTGACAAATTACAGAAATATAATTTTACTTTGTGGTAAAAATTAATTATTAATTTTTAAACGGAAATCTGTTTAAAAAAAAGGAATTGGACAGTATAACATTATTTTCTACTTTTTAAACTATATTTAGAGTTGGCTTTTATTGATATAATACTAGAACCATGAATCGAAATCTTGAAAGAATTTTGGGTTATACAATAATCAGTAACGTCTTAATACTTCTTGAAGTTCTGGGCCCTGTGGAAAAGTAGGTCCCATCTTCGACCTTTATAAGTAGACAATATGTGGCATATATATACATTGTCAAATACTCGTACGGGCAGTAACCCATAACAAATAAATGTGCTTGACTCACAATTTTTCAAACCTAGGCACAAACCAATTCAACCGACTGCTGGCTTTCGACTAAATGAGTAATGGGGTGTATGGCGATAGGCCAAGGCCTAGACACAGACGACGGACATAATATGGCAATGCAATCTGCACTGCTAACAGTTAGCATATAACTCGAAATTCCCAGTTTTTCGGAGAATATGTCAGAGAATAACATTTGAGTATTAAAATTGTTCCGATCATGATGTTATTGATCGCCCCCCCCCCTCACCACCACTAGAGGCTGAGGCCCTAGTCACAGGCCCAATTGGTTCATGCCTTAAAACGGCCTTGGCAACAATCGTGTCTCTATGGGTACGAAACAATTATTTCGACATTTGCCAACCATTATTTGCAACTTAAAGTTATTTTATGACTGGATTTTGTGTTTCCTTATGGAAAATATTTATTATTGGTTTTTACAAACCTAAATTTAATGTTTTACAATAAAGCCATATAAAAATAAAATGGATTCTTCCATTTATTTTAGGATAATGTACCTAAGTTTTAACTACAAGAATAATGGTAATATCACCATCATCTATTATTTTTTTTACTTCTAGAGCTACGAAAAATAAAAAAGTACAACCGTGATGATGTGGCAAGCTA
Source organism: Trichonephila inaurata madagascariensis (assembly GCA_019973955.1). Classification (NCBI taxonomy): domain Eukaryota; kingdom Metazoa; phylum Arthropoda; class Arachnida; order Araneae; family Nephilidae; genus Trichonephila; species Trichonephila inaurata. The sequence goes on along the minus strand of BMAV01025659.1, from coordinate 133,606 downwards.
GTATACATTAATATTTGTTTACAGATATTATAGCTCAGAAAAAAATTGAAAAAGAAATAGGTATCATGTTATATTAAATTATAACATCCTAACTGCTGTTAGCCTTAGGATTAGTATTAGACTGAGAGTCTCTCTCTGAGTCCGCTAGGGGGCGATGTTGAATTCGTTACAGAAAATTTACTTTCTCTCACATTTGTTTTCTCGCAAAACAAATAAAGAAGGATTAAATTATTGACAAAATAAATTCCTGCATTTCCTCAGGTAAATATTATTTTTCGATTTTTACTATAAGTAGATTTTAATAATATTGAAAATCGAACAGAAAGTGATTTTCCGCCATTAAACATTCCAAGCCATAAGGAAATAAAAATAGGATAAATACAGCGCTATTTGTTTTGAAAAATCGAGAAGGATTGTAAAAACTAAAATAAACTTCCATAAACATCGTTGTCTCAAAAAGAAATAGTTCTAATTAAAGATCAATTTTTCTTGCCCATTCGAGAACAAACAGATCGCTGAAAATTCTAAAAGAATTATCTTTCAACAAATGGGTTAAACAGTAAATTTTTACAAATCTCACCGATATGCAAGTGATGATTTTATTAACCGAAAACAGAAGGCCTTAAACAAAAAAAAATCAATAAAAAACCAATAAAAAGGTTTCTATAACGGTTTTATTCTTTCACGGACTCTGATTCCTTTTGTCCAATTGCAGACCAAATATAACCACATCCAAGTTCTTTCATGGCTATTTATTTATCAAGTTAAAAGAGATTTTCGAAAGAATAAAAATAAAATCTTTTGCTTTCTTTTGTGTATAGTTCTCCCGCGTTAACATATACTTGGTTGGAATTTCAACGATTTTAGATAGCCAGAAACCACCAACATATATCAATAGGAAGGAGAAAAAAAATACTGAGGCTTTACAAACCAATTACGAGTCGAAATGGTAGTGAGGGGTGTAAAAGGGGGGGGGTGTAAAAGAATAAAAGAGAAGTTATTTAGAAGTAAGTGAAAACATTTTCTTTTGAAATCTGCTTCTAAATAACTTATGAACGGTACTTCGTTTCGGTAAGTACTAGAAGTATGAAAGAAATAGGAATCGAATATTCTTTAACGAAATAAACTCTGGGCCTTTTTTTGAAAAATAACTTAACTACTCCAGCTCTATACAAGTTTATATAAAGACTTAAAAAAAAGGGAGTTCTTTTAACAATATTTTCGCATGAACTGTTTGTTATTTGAAATTGATGTAAATGATAACGGAGTCTCTTTTCAATAGGAAATGGATTTTAGGAATATGTAAAAGAATTTTTTTTACTGTAGAATCGTATACCAATTTTTGAAGTAGACTAGAAAAGTAGTTTAAAAATAAATGAATATATAATACCAAAAATACTTTTTAAATTTGTTTCGTATTTCCACTTAAAATTATATGAATGTATATACAATACCTTTCATGACTTTAGCTTGTTTTATCTTAAATTCCTATGTATCCTTAAAAAACATATAAACTATACATTTAACAAGACAGAGTGTAGGAGGCATGCGCCTCTCTCGCGGGCACCTAGATGTGTGGGAGGAAGGGAAGAAATACTCGACATGATTCAGTTAATCTATTTATTTCCACACTAAGAACAGAGACTATTTCAGCTAATAACAGAAAGAGAATGTCTCAATGATAACCGTGAATGTTTGATTGATTGAATATTAACGTCGCACTGTTCAGCAACACGAGGGCTTTTGGCGACGTACCACATAATTTTGAACCATGGTCAAGTGACATGGACGACACCTGAGTTGGCACCCCCCTCTCCTAACTACCACACCACACCAACGGGAGGACGTTTCAGCTCTCGACAGATTTAGCGCGCATCGCTGCCCTACACGGCGGGTCTTTAGTGGTACTGGGCTCGAACTCGTGACAAGGCAAGCCACGGTCCGATACCTATACCACTCGGCTACCGCGGCCATATGATATCCGTGAAAGTGGAACAACGACAGTAAAACGTGAGCAGCGATTAGGAGACTAACAAACTTGATCTTTATCTTTATTAAGGATCTAACTTATTATCCGATTTAATATAATCTTAATTTAATCTTAGTGAACAATCGTTACTTTGAAGTTTCCTTCTAATAAGAATCAAATCACTATAATTCTAATATTATACCTTCAGTAGCACACAATCTCATCTGGTTCGAGTATATCTTCTCTACTTCTCTCCTTCAAGCTTAGAAAACCTCGCCTATTTATAGTAAATTAATTTAAATATCACGATTTTCTTCTTCCGAAGGGTTGGTTGTGAATAAAGCGAATAGATAGCCCAAAGATTTCCCAAGAGGATTAATTGGAAAAACGCGTATAGATCCGTCACAAGAGGCAGCCCGAATTCTGGAGAACCAAGAACAAGAAACCAATATGTAAACAAAAAGTTAATTGACCAAAATGGATAACTATTATGTTTTCTAAAGCTATTACTGACTAAGGACAGTGAAGTAGGGTTAAGCGTGCTTAAAAGGATTCTAACCTTCCCTTTGAGCAGAAAATTTACATTTAATAATGCAAAAGAAAACGAAGGATACAAACCAAGATTGAAAATGACTTAGACTTAAAATGTGCGTTTAGAAACAAACAATAACAGTCATTTATGGATAGAAATTGATTTATAATTGGTTACGAAACCAGTAATTTAAATCGGTGATCCGTCGCAGAATTTAAGTGATAAAGAAATGAGGTGAAAATAAGAACAGTTTTAGATGAGACTTATAGGAGTGAATTAGCATGGTTCGTGCTAAAAAAGCCATTAGTGGACCTCTGATTGAAGAAAAGGCTCTTCAACTAGGCGAAAAGTATAATGTGAAACATTTTTTTGGATTGATTGTTTAAAAAAAAAGATATGATTTTTTCAAACTTCTTTTAGTCATTATTTTAAAATCTCTTATTAACGTAATTGGTAGGTAATGATGCGCTAATAGTATTTTTCAGTAGCGTAACGGAGAACATTAGGGCCCTGTAAACTTAGATTTTAGGCAAGCATAAATATGTACTTAGTGTCAGTCGTCAGTCAAGCTTTGGGCCCTCTCCCGCAATGTAGGGGTGTACGTTACACCACTAGTATTTTTAGCTCTTGAATAAAAATTGTACAAATTCTATGTATTATTTCCATTCGAAATGGAAAGGGAAAAATGCAAAAAAATGTGTATTTTTTTTTATGCCCCGATATTGCGAATAACGCTGAATTAATGAATAAAATATTCAGTCCCGATAAATTCTTTAAATCGGGGGCCGACTGTATAAATTTTTAACCAGTTAAAACTGTGATTGACGAGTATACTCGTCATGGAGAGTTGCAGGATTTTGTGTCATGACGTATATACTCGTCATGAGTAAAAGGTAGTGACCATTGGCTATTTTAATTGCACTTTTTGAGAAAAACCATACATGTTCTCAAATTTCTTTAGAATATTTTGAAGTCAGGCCGGAGTATAAAACAAATAAATAAAAAAAAATATAAATAAATAAAAAAAAAAAAATGAAAAATTTAAGATAAACTCATGCGGCTCCATATACCCCGGCTGAAACAGCGTATGTGTTTGCATACCGAATTTATTTATGGGCAGTGATAATGCATTTTAGATGTTAGCCTAAAATTGGTAAAGGCAAAAGTGGGAGAGTCCACGAGATGAATTGAAATTCTTTAAGTTGTGAAACCGCCCCCCTAAGGTGACCGTTTCCTTGATTGTCCGCGTGAGCTAGAAGTGTAGGGTTTACAAAAGGAATAGACATTTTTAAAATCTTAATATGACTTTATTAAGAATGAAACTTAAGTGTTTAACAATTTAGATAGTATTATATATATGCGAGAATCTACTATGAACAAACACACAGTAATAGTTAAACCGAATCGCGTAACTTGGACCACTATCAATACCTAAATCTCCTAATCCCTCTTCTAATAATATTATACAAGTCTTAATATCAAATAATCAATCCTACCTTAATCCAATTTTAGTTTCAATCTTATGAGGAGGCGTCTGGGCGTGCGTGCAATGGTATGCACCTTGACCTAATGGCTTAATCTTCAAGGTAACTTCACAATTGGCTGTCAATTCTCGCTTGTATCACTTTCACACATAACATTCCCCAAATTGCCATACGACTTACTGAAACTTCTGTTATTTAAAAGCTATCTTATTTGCATTTCCTCTTCACATTTCGCTTCTTGGGTTTTGGTTGGAAAAGAGTTGCCATTAATCTTGGCCCTCAAAGAACCCAGAGGTCATGTTAAAGAAAAGACGCGTGAGCCCTCCGCAATGTGTATTTAATATTTTTGCGTTTTACGAGTAATATGTATGTGAAATATGTTTATGTTAACCAAATAAATAAGTATTAGTTATAAAATAGGTAATTTTATAAAATAAACCCATCTTTTTTATCCAATATTTTAAGTGACACTTACTCTGTGATCATCATTGCTCGAATTCCGTGATACACATAGTTGCACCCTTTCAAACGAGAGTGGCACGTTAACTGGTTCAGTACAAATTCTATTTCTTGTTTACCTTTGCACCATTTCAACTTTAAATAAACAAACAAAAAAAAAACAAACAGTTTTGACGGCAGGAAAAATGCAATTTCAATCCGACTCTTTACTCCAAGAGAATCTATTTTTAATAAGAGAAGAAAAAACGTCTTATATATTTGTAAATATGAGAGGATTTAAACAAGAAAAAAAAATATTTCTCTCTTTCTCAAGAACTTTAATTTTCTTGTCAAACAAACAAAGTGAAGTTTCATTTTCACTTCTCCCCTCTCTTGTTTCAATTTTATTTGTAAGAGATTCAAATATTTCCCCATGCACCTAATGTTTCTCCCCTTTAGTGTTTTCCTACCAACAAAATAATAAAAAAAATACTTTCGAATTCAAAACTGGATACTTTTCTCCCCTTTTTCCCGGAGCAGATATTAAAATTCAGGATTATTATTTTCCAGGAAAACTCGGTTCGAAAGATCTGCTTCATTTGCGGGTAATTTTCTTTTCTATTTCACATTTACCTGGATAGATATGCGTTGTCACACAGCGGGGAAAGTAAAAAGAAGTTAAAGTTTTCGTGAAACAAGACAGATATAAATTGAAGTACACAGATATAACGCTTGCCAATCGTATACGTTAAGATAAACAGGAAGTCAAAGTATGCGATTTGTTTCCTTTTTACACTTTGTATAATTTCAAATGTATTTGTTTTATATCACTTGGTTTCTCAATACGTTGCAATTCACTATTAGTATTTTGCTATAAGACTGTTTTTAATGCAAATAAAGTGAATTATCTATGGTTAATGTTAATGAATTATTATACGTAAATTGGAGGTTCGTCAGAAAACTGCGTAGTTGTGATATTTTCTAATCAATTATATAGAAATTATTTTCAAACTGCCATAGTTCATGCTGGAATTTTTTAAAATTTATGTCATCCGTATAATATTTATTTATAAAATTATAATTAAACATTTAAACGTCCAAGTGAGAGTGAGAGTTTTATGTACGATCCACTATAAATCTCCAAAAGGGGCTATTGGCAATGGACCTCGTAATTTTAACATATATAGAGATTAACATGTATATTAGTCTTGTATGTATTTACGTTTGGTACGCTCTTCATTTGTATGATCATAAACATAAATTTGTTTGTTTTTAAAGATGGTTCATTTGTATGTTCAAAGGTGACGTTCATTTGTATGTTCAAAGGTGACGTTCATTTGTATGTTCAAAAATGACGTTCATTTGCATGTTCAAATAAGAAGTTCATTTGTTTTTTAAAAAAGTTCATTTGTATAATCACACACACAAAGATGAAATTCATTTGCATGTTCAAAGGTGACATTCATTTGTATGTTCAAATAAGAAGTTCATTTGTTATTTTAAGAAGTTCATTTGTATGTTTAGATAAAAAAAAAACTTCTGTATGCTTAAAAATGTTCATGTGTAAGTAGGAAAAAAAAGATTTTCATTTGTATCATCATTTTGTTTATTCATATTTTCTGATCATATTCAGTCAAGAACGAATTTCGGAAGCTAAGCCATCATGCCCCAGGAATAAAAATTCAAGCGTCAAATCTTTACAAATAAAATAATAATAATGTAATTTTCAATGGGAACAAATAAAAAATTATTTTCTATTTTTGGAGTAACACACCACATGTTTCATAACATCTTGAAAGTTAAGTACATAAGTTAGAATTTAATTTAAAAGTTAACATGCGGTTCAATTACTCTGTAAATTTAACTTTAACAGTGTTATGAGTATTCATAATAATATATTGAATATCTGATTTAATGCTTGATTTCTTTTTTATGTGATTGAATAACATTTATATTTTTAAATTAAAAAATAATTCAAAAATAAAATAAATTATTTTCTTTTACATTAACTTTAAATTTCTTACGCAATTCTCCATACTTACTACAGTTGTAGTTAGTATTCAATTATGAACATTTAAAATTAGAATTACTTATTACTTTTCTCTACGACTATAACCAATATAAACTGGATGAAAATTTTTGGAAACAGTTCATTTGAAAAAAAAAAAGAAAACTCTTTTTAGAACAAATTTGCTTCGTTCCATGTGAAATCAGAAAACAATTTTCAGTAGTAATGGAATACTTGTAATAGTTGTCATATTTTACTATAATTTCCCCAAAAGTGCCATAAACAACAAATTCTAGCAACCCTCTGAGCAACTATCAAACGTTAAATATAGAAACCTTGGTGAAAAACGTAAAAGGGATAAAAGCAGTGTAAAACTGCTTATTTTACGAAGTGAGTTCTATTGCTGGAAAAAGCAATTTACACTCCCAACATTAAAAGGTATTGCGTGGCTGGGAGCCAAAAATTTATTTCGAGCAATATAATCTAGTTTTGGGAGATATTATCTTGTAATGTAATCTAGTCAGGGTTGAGGAACGAATATTGAAAAAAAAAAAGTTATTTAACTGTTATTAAAAAGAAACATCAAAATTTTTTTTAATCCTGTTTAAATAAGATACTAAATTTAAGCAAAGTTAAGTAGGGCTATAAAAAATGGACATAAGATGCCATATATAATTTTTTTTTAGAGTTATTGTTATTTTAATCAGTTATAAAAGTATATTTAAGTACTTTGTTTTTGAGTTGTATTTTTTACCATATTTATTGAAATAACATTTAAAAGAATCAATTCTCATTAGGGTTACATGGATTAATTTATTATTTATTGACGCCGTGTTTTGAAGCTACACTAAGGCTTACAGGGGGACCTAATAATTTTAAATGATGGTTTTATTAACGTCGCACTATAAAACATCACAGCTATTGGCGACGGACTTCGTAATATTTAACAAGTGACGAGGACAACACCCGAGCTGGTGGCCTCTCTCCTAACTACCACACCATGCCAAAAAAGGACTTCTAGCCTCAGCAGATTTAACATGTATCAGCCTCTCCCCTTCCCCGCTGGGTCTTCAGAGGTATCAGGTCTCGAGCCCGTAACACTCTGGCCTCGAATTCATGATAATATCCACAAGGCACCTCGTAATTTTGAATCACTGCTAAGGGAAAGAATGACATGAAAATTGGCATCTCCACTCTTCAAAGTTCCCCAACACACCAAAGGACTTTCAGCCTCGACAAGATTCCAGGAATTGAACCAACAATTCGACAGAAAAGCACAGACCATGAAGTCATGACCATGGCCACTTGGCTATCACGGCCACTAAAGAGCCACAAACGAAATAAAAAAAATTGATTAAAAAAGTGCTGTTACTCTCTAATTATACATAATTATTAAAATCAAATTATTTTTCGGTAATTAAATGTTTTTACGTTAAGGGATTTATTATTTTTCAATAGCTCCTTGGTTAGATTAAGTTAATTTTTCACAAATAGTCTTCAGGAATTTAAAGTGTACTTTGCTGTTTAATTATTTCTTGAAAGAGCCACTAAATGTTGAAATTGTAATTTTGTGTGTAGTAAAAAGAATCACGTAATGTTGAGATTTCCCCTTTTGGGGATTTATTTAAAAACTTCAAAATGATAGAAATATTTGGAATCTTTTTTTAAATTAAGTGTAAAATTCAGAATTTTGAAAAAGCTGAAAACATAATGTGCTTTGAGTGGCATGAGATACATTAAGTACTGTAACATGTATTTACAATGTGAAATGTTTAATAAGTAAAATAAATATACATACAATATAAAATTTAAAATTGAGCAGATGTTTTATAAAAATATGTAAAATTTTCCCTCACAAGGAGCAATTAAAAAACACTGAAGAAAATGTCGAAATATTATATAAATTTAAAAAGTTACGACTATTTTGTAGAACAATTTTCGATTTATAACGAAAATACATATTTAAGAATAATTTTTTCTTAATTATTATTACCACTTAATTTTATGAAGAAAAGAACAAGACTGAGAGTGAAGCATATTTAAGAATTTCATCTTAAAAAGTCAATACACTATGGAGGATTTTTTATTTAATTATTGTAATAATTTAGTTTAATAACAATGTTAATAATAAAGTTTTCGGTTGCGTCAAACTTTTACATCTATTACCAAAAATAATTCGAAACAAGTTTCATGTATTACTACTTTCCTTATGCTTAAGTCACATGCCTATATAACAAATTTAAATTTGTATTCTTTAATAGAACTGTGCCTTACTTAAGACTCTTAAGCCAGTGGTTCTCTAACTTTCAATACTTGCGACCCAATATTCAAACATAATTTTCATCGCGCCCCCCCCCATACAATAACAATTTATTGAATTCAATAATACGATATTTTGATGCTAAATCAACAATAGGATTTAAATCTCTTAAGTTCCACCCGCGCATATAAACGTCTCGCTCAGCTAAAACGTTCTTTTCTCCAGACGTATATATACGTCTGCCAAAAGTATGATCTTTTCTGTGCACTTTTAATATTCCGCAGGGTTTGGAATGCAATAAAAAGGCAGTGTTTGTGAAGGATGTACTTATATTTCAGAGGATTTGCTTATTTTTATTCCTTCCCCTCCCCCAATACATCATATAAGCACGCCTACGTGGAAAACGATGGTATTGGGGAGCGAATCGCATAACTTTTAATCGACAGTTAAAGGATTCATTATAAACAGCACAAATTATCAAGATAGGTATTATTTTTTTTATAGTGACACAACCATGTTGGTAATTATTATACTTATTTCTAACTTAGTATTGTTAAATTAATTATGAAATACATTATGCAGTAGTAATACTTTTATAAGTGTATTATGTCAGTGTAAATGTTTATTCTATTTTTTATTATGTCAGAATGTATTTTTTGTTTGTTTACTTTCAGTAAACTAGTAATTTTTCTTAAAATAATCTTTTGTTTTCCACTTTTCAATATGCTCGCGCCCCCAAGGGGGCGTGCCCCACAGTTTGAGAAACGCTGTCTTAAGCCTAATAAGATGAAAAATACAAAAATTCAAATTTTTTGAATAATAAAGCGAATTATACTGACTCTAAGGATTGATTGTGACAAGTCTAGTAATTATTACGCACTTAATTCGAATGCACTACACACGTTAATAAAATATTCCATGTTATAGGAATTTGAGGGCTTTATTTAAATTGTTATACGAGAATTCTCTCTCTCGCACATAAAGGGATTAGTCTCTACGCGAACTAATTGCATATATTTGGTTATTCAAATGCAAGACACGAGAGTATTTGTTGATCGAACATTCAATTGTTCGTAATATTTCTCTAATGTATTGGAACTCATCAGTTTTAACTCATTGTATTTTGAAAATGAAATATTGCATTTCTGTGTAATACAAAACATTTAATAATTAAAATTCAGATTCCTTTGAAAATAGATAGAGCGTAGAATGTTATTAAAAATACCTTAATTTCTTTGTGTAGCAAAAATAGATACCTACGGAAATTTTGAACTGAACGGGTTAATTTAAAATTACGTTCGGAACCGTGATTTTGCAAAAGCGTATTAATGAAAAATGATTTTGATATATAGTGTCAGTTGAATTTGAATATACATATAAACTTGTTTTAAGAATAATATAGCAATAAAAATTATTTAAATGCATTTTGGTAAAAAATGAAGGAAAAAAATGACATTTTTAAAGCATTCTTCTTATTTAAGAAATGCTTCACTAATAATATATAGATAAGACTTCTATGCAAAGCTTGAACTAGGATTTTTAAAATATGTAATTTAGGAAAACTATTTATATTTAATATATTATAGTAGAGTGCACAATTCTAACAGAAAACACCAATTATTATTGCAATTGATTGTAACTCAGAAAATAATGTGAATTTTTCAAAAAATAGTTTAGGTTTCGTATGGAGATCTTAGCTCTACGTAAGAAAATATCATCAATACAGAAGCATGTCTCATAAAAGAAAAATCTTTCAAATGCATGCCATTATTCTTTAAGTTTTTACCAAAAATTTGTATTTAAACAATTTTTTAGAAGTACTATTCGTCAAACAATTTATTTTACATATATATTTTAATTCAAATGACACTAAACATAAAAAAATATACAATTATACGCATTTTAAAAAAATCACGTTTCTGAACGTAGACAATCATTTTAAGGCAACGTTATTTTCAATAAGAAATATTTTAACAAAAAATTAAGAAATATTAGATATTTCTATAATTCTAAGAATAAGGAACTTTTTCTGTTAATATATGAATGCAAAAAAGATTGAGACTTTTAAATTAAATTTAAACTAATTCTGAGTTAGTGAAACATATTTCATTCCGTTATAAAACACAATTATTCAGACTTGCAATTAAGTTGTGATAGAGTAATTTATTTGAGAATTCCAACCCTTCTCTTTTCTTCCTTAGTTTTATACTTAAATAGCTATTTCGATTATTAATTTCATGATTAAGTAAGAATGCATTATTATATAACACATCAAAGATAATACTAATACTTCTATCAAACTATTTTGAAAATGTTCTTATTGGCAACAGTTCTTGGACAACTTGCGTAAAAAAATAATTTATACGTTTTGATAGTTGTTTCAACTGCTAAAAGACATCATTGTAAATTCTGATATTTCATTGCAGTATGCCGATAATTTATACCAAAGTATACTAGTAATTTATTCTGAAGTGTACTAATAATTTATATTGAAATATGTTAATAATTTATGCTGAAATATGATATTATATGAAATGTTATTTATGCTAAAATATACGGATAATTTATATTCAAGTTTACTGTTAATTTATAATACACTAATAAGTTCTATAAAATTTACTAATAACTTATAATACACTGATCATTTTTTTACTGCAATATAGTGATAATTTATATTCAAGTTTACTGATAATAATAATATACTAATACTTTTTACTAAAATTTACTAATAACTTATTCGAGTATTATATTGATCATTTACACTGAAGTATAATGGTAATTTATGCTGAAATATTCTGATAACTTGTATTCAAGTTTACTGATAATTTTTACTAAAGTATACTGATAATTTACACACTGAAATATATTGGTATAATTTATGCTGATAATTTATATTCAAGTTTACTGATAATTTATAATCTACTCATAATTTATATTGAAGTATACTGAAATTTATATTGGTGCATACAGATAATTTATATTAAACTGTGATAATTTTTACTAAAGCATACTGATAACTCATAATTTATTATTAATTTTTATTGAAGTAGGCTGATAGTTTATAATATAATAATAAAAATAATAGGGATTTATTGCAGTATATAACATATGAAGAATAATGAAGATAATTTATATTGAAGCATATTGATAATTTATACTGAAGTATATTCTTAATTTAAACTGACGTACACTCATAATTTATATTGGAGTGTATTGGTTATTTATACTGGAATATACTTCAATATAAATTATTATAATAAGACAGTGAGAGAGACAGTGTATCAAGAGAATTACAGCCAATGCGAAATCATTATGCATATTTAGATAGTTAATTTTTTGAAGAGGCAAAGATTTTGATTTAGATATTGTTAAGTTAAAAAATAAATTACTGCAATTTAGATAAGGCAATCATTATTCCAAATAATACTGCAAAGAACTGGTACTAGATAAGTTGAAATCAACATTGACCCTGTAATACTTTACAAAGAGATTTCAAACTTTTTGTACAACGAAAAATACCACCTGCTCTTTGAAAGAAATAAGTAGAATTCGTAAATTAATTCGTGTGTAAGCCGAGAGTGTATTTTTTTTCAAAAATTTACTCAAAATTCTAAGCCTGTATAAAAGCAAAGTTAAAAAAAACCTGTAATTTTTAAACATATTGCCATGAGGGTGATACCGTTAAGCTGCTAGAACGTGTGGACAATTTTCCAATTAAACTGTTGTAAAGTAAAACACCAGACGCCAACGACAATATAGTTTTACTTATGATAAACCTATCTGAAACTAACACATTCTTTTTATTCAATTAATGCGAGGCGTGTCCGGAAACTGAGTACCGTTTTGTTCTACCTCAACCACATTGATAGTTTTGCAGCTCCACACTTGTGAACACGTTTTTCTAGTTGATTGTCAGTTCAGTGACGCCATTACAGCCGAATTGTGTTGGTTTTAAACGTGTTAGAGATCGTTCAAAATGTTTTAGACGATTGCTGATCCCACCGACTGTGAAGTACGCTCTGTAATCCGTTTTTGAACGCAAGGATTGATAAGCCACTTGAAATTCATCGTCACCTTGCAGACTTTTGTGGTGAAAATGTAATGAATGATGAAATTGTGAGAAAAGTTTTCAACAGTTCAATGATGGGTGAACCAACCTTCATGACGATGCACTGAGTGGGCGGCCTTCTGTTGTTAATGATGGGTGTCACAATTGCTTTGTAATGAGTTTCCACAAATTTCGAAAACTGTTCACTGGTGGTATCTTTCTTTAAGGTATCCGACTACGTTCGGAACCGTGATTTTAAAAAGCGCATACATGGATAATTTTCATGATATTTAGTGTCACTTAGATTAGAATACATGTATAAAATCGTTTTAAGGACATTTTGATAAAACACAAATTATTTAAATACAAGATTTTGGCAAACAATTAACTTAGAATAACCTTTTTTCAAAATGTTCTCCTTTTGTGAAATATGCTTCGATTGTAATAATATTTTGCCTGTATATAGCTCAAACCTATGGCTATAACAACTATCTGGAGGCTCAGCTATGATTTTGGAAAAGTTCACATTATTTTCAGAGTTATCACCAATTGAAATATATATAACTATCGGCGTTTTTTTCTTAAAATTTCTCCCCTCTGTTGTCGTAAAACATGGATAAACCCACTTCTAAGTTATATATTTCAAAAATTCTAGTTGAGCCTCTGTACAGAGGTATGAGCTATATACAGGCAAAATATTATTATATAATAAAAGCAGTTTTCATAAAAGGAGAACATTTTGAAAATGGGTCATTCTATGTTCATTTTTTGTCAAAATATTGTACTTAAATAATTTTTTATTGTAATACTATTAAAATAATCTTATATATATTTTCTAAGTGACACTAAATATAAATATTATCCATTTATATACACGCTTTTGCAAAATCACGGTTCCGAACGTAGTCGCGCGGATACCTTAAAGAGAGTAAAGACAAGTTGGTTTCCTGATATGAAAAATGAAGAAACAATGATGGCAGTTAGGTAGAAAATTAGTTTCTGATGTGCTATTTCATGTAGAAATAAATCTCTTGTTTAGAAAAAAGATTTTTATGTGCCAATTTTTTCTAAAGGGTACTTAGTTTATGGACGCGCCTCTTGCCTTGTACACTTATCTGTGTTAATCTTGTTTTCTTGGTAATTCTTTTTAAAGTGAGTGGAAAGAGAAATTTGTTCTACATTTTCAACTACAGGCTAAGACATCCAATGTGTGGGGGTAATTTTTACGAACTACTCCGAAACTTGAGTTTTGATACTGACTTTGAAGGATTTATGTGACGTTTTCTTCTTCTTTTCCCCAAAAAATTCTTTCAAAAAATATTATATGATTAAAATGTCTCGCGCATGGCGAACGAGAACTGTTAAAAAATTCGTTTCTTCTGAACTACACTTCCTCCGAGAGTAGAGGATCCGTTTTTCAGTCGACCTCCTTACTTCAACTTTATAAAAGTTCCAAAAAGTTCTCGGCCTCTATACCTGGTAATCTCCTGTGAATATAACTTAGTATCTATCCTTCTTTATTTTTTAATATAAATGCACTCTAAATATATCCAAATTCTTTAAATTTGCGAATTTTTAACAAAAAATGATGACAAAAATAAATTATCTTTGGAAGTCAAGTTATTAGATTTACTCGAAAAAATATCTTTTATTTTTCGTTTACTAGAACAAAAGTTACAACTGATGTATTAAAAGCGGATACCACTTGCAGCATGTAGCTTATCGACCCTGTTTTTTCTCCACGACAATGTTCTGCCGCATACGTCACACAAAACTAATGCAAAAAGAAAATGAATTAAGATATGAAATTTTGCAACACCCAGCTCATCTTTCTCCAGTCGATTTTCCTTTTTTAAAGCATTTCGAACAGTTTTTACGGGTTAAACAGTATGAAATTTTACTTATTTAGGTTCTGAAATTAACTATATGAACGATTGTACGTATGAAATCCAACAAAGAATACGAAAATACATGAAATAGAATTTAATCAAAAGAAAAACAAAGGTTCTGTTGTATAAAAATCTTTTCAGATCAGTATTAACTTATGCATGTGAAACTTGGTCCATGTTTCGAACAGATAAGTAACTACGAAAGGAAGATAAGATTTATTTTTGGAGGAAGTCACTATATAAAGAATCCGACATTAATTTCATCAAAATACAACGAGTTCAAATGGGCAGGCCACGTTGACAGAATGGAAGAAGACCTGTGACATCTCTCGCGTTCTTCTTCTAACATAACTCCTACGTTCTTTGACGGCCACGATTAATGGCAAAACTTTTCCAACCCAATACCAAGAAGAGAAATAAAGCAACAATGCAAATAAGATATACTTTAAAAGGATAGAAAGTTTGGTGAGAGGGATGGCATTCTTAGAGAAAGCTTAGTGTGGAGCAGTTCGGAACAAGTGTTTAGACGGCCTACTCACAAGGAAGAAGGAAACGCCCACCTTCGAGAATAATATTTATAAGGAAGAGTAATTGTACATGAGTATATCTATCTACAAGTAGCAGAATAGATGAGTCTTCAACCAAGGTAGGAAGGTTACTTTCTAAACGATAATATAATATAGAAAGTGAGATTAGGTAGATAATCAATAATATTTAGGATAAGTGATCTAGTTGTGCGTTCTGACTTAAATATTCGGCCTACTTTGTGGTTTATTCTCACTTAAAATAAGTTGTTCATTATATATAAGTAATTTAAGTTATTCTTAATAAAAGTTGTATTAAGAATTATAAAATGTCTCATCCTTCAGATAATCCCACACCTCTAACTTACGCGAATCCAACACGTCATAGCTATCGACAGATGGCTATGTCACAGACCACACCACTAAAAAGTCTTCAATGCCTAACCAATTGGCACACGCGAAGAAAGGAAGGCCAAACCTAAGATGCATTGATGGCCTGGAAAAAGATCTCCTAGTTTTGAGAGTTAAAAATTGGAGAGCACTAGCAGGAAGGAGGCTGGTCTGTAAAAGGCATCTTGAGAAGGCCAAGACCACCCTGGGCTGTCGAGCCACTGAGAAAAAAGGGAAGGAAACAGTATGAAACTAAGACAGTCTTAAAAATTCCATATCGGAGTTTATTGGTTCTAAGGATCAGAAATTCTTTACAATCTTAGACTTCTATGCATTACATTCCCGTTGGAAAAGTTGTATTAGGGCCAATGGAGCATATTTTGAATAAACAGGTTTTCAAATAACATATGCAGTTATATATTTGCTTAAAAATCCTGCATTTCATACATACTTACCTAGTGAGATACACAGTAACCGCATTCTGAAGCAACACGAAGGGTATTGGCGACGGGCCTCTTAATTTTAAATCATGTCCAAGAGACGAGGACGATATCTGAGCTGGCACTCTCAATCCAAACTTCCACACCATGATAAAAGGCGGAATTAAAGGCTCGACAGATTTAACATGCATTTGCCTCCTCTACATGATGGGTCTACAGTGGCGCAGGCTCGAACTCGTGATACACCGGCCACGAATTCGTGACAATAGCCATTAGACTACTGCGGCCACACTCATGAACCAAATATTTTGATGTTTTTTTCCCTAATAGTGCCGCGGTTGGTGTTTTACCATTGGAGACCTAGTACATTCCCCGGGACTGGTATTTCTTTTTACTGCTGCACCATATAGGCGGATGCCAATCGCCGCAGGTACTTTTGACACCCAGTTTCCTCCCCATAAGAAAGCACCTGAGCTCTGGCGATGCGAAACCATACTTAGGATTTTAATTTTGCCAAAAGCACCCAAGCCAAACAGGCACTCAAGGGTTCTTTTACATGCTGCATAATCATGTAACATGACCGCTGTCGATTTTTTGCATCATGAAAATCCACCAACTTGGACCGGAGTCGAACCCGCATCATTGGGTGCAGAAGGCCAGCGACAAACCAACCCCGCCACCCAGCCGGC
>BMAV01025659.1:54798-112951 GCA_019973955.1 Trichonephila inaurata madagascariensis | reverse complement strand
CCCCCCCCCCCCCCGAAAAAAAAAGAAAATGAGAAAAATCAATAAATTGAGGAAGAACACAAATATTTTTGGAGAAAACGTTTTTATTTATTTTTATTTCCAATGGGATGTGGATTGGTGTTTTACCATTGCAGACCTAGTACTTTCCCCGGAAGCTGGTATCTCTATTTAGTGCGGCACAATGTAGGAAGGATATCAATCGCCGCAAGTAATTTTGACGTCCAGCAGGGGAGGTTCTGGTGCTCTGACAATGCGAACCTGTACTAGAATTTTATTTTTCCCAGAGCACCCATTCCAAACGGGTGTTCTAGGGATCTTTTACACGCCGTATATTCAGACGACATGGCCGCTGTCGATTTTCTGCATCATGAAGTTCCACCGACTTGGGTCGAGGTTGAACCCGTAACCTTAGGCCCAGATGGCCAGCGACAAACCAACCATGCCCCCCAGCTGGCTATTTTTATATAAGTCAGTGCTTCTCAAACTTTCAATATTTGGGACTGAATATTCAATCATAATTTTCATCGCGCCCCCCGGCCCACCATTAAATAACAATGTATTGAATTCCATAATACTATGCTTTGACGCTAAAGCTACAATACGACTTCAACCTCTTGCCACCGGCGTATATATACGTATTGCTTACTCACCGCGTTAAATGTCCCTGACGTATATATACGTCTTTCCGGAGTGCGATCTTTTCTGTGTACTGGTATTCCGAAACTATTCCGAAGGCTTTGGAATGCAATAAGAGGACCTTTGCAGTGTTTTAGAAGGATTTACTTATATCAGAGGATTTCCTTATTTATTTCTTTTCTCTTCCCCCCTCCCCCCCCAATATATCCCATACTCGTGCCTACGTGGAAAACGGAGGCATTGGGGAGTGAATCGTGTAACTTTAAATCGACAGAGAAGGGATTATTTATAAACCGGGAAAATTATCAAGATAAGTTTTAATATTTGTATATAATTTTATATGTGATCAGCCCATGGGATCACTGGTTATTATTAAATTTGTTCTGAACTTATTATTGCTAAATTAATTATAAAATACATTGTTCAGTACTGATACATTTATTATTTCAGTACTGATATACAGTGTAAATGTGTGCTTTAATTTTTAATTATGTCAGTAAGTATTTTGTTTGTTTCAGTACATTAATATATATATTTTAAAATAATCTTTTACTTTCGACTTTTCACCCCACAGTTTGAGAAACGCTGATATAAGTAAAAAAGTGCAAGCGTGGGAAAAATTTTTTTTTTTCCTTAGAAATGATTTTAAATGCAAATGCATTAATATTCAAGTCATTTTAAGAACAAATAATAGGTTATACAACAAACTCTCTTACAAAGAAAAATCAATATTAAATAAAAATTTGCTTTTAACACTGAGTTACATGTGGTTGGATTATAAAACTCAGGAAGTGATATGATCATGTAGCTACCCCTCCCCCTAAGAAAAATAGAAATTCATATGCACGTTTTATATAATAGATAGCATGAACAAAAAAGTTTAGCCGATATGACACGATCTGATGCCACTCCCTTAGAAAAAAACTTTTTTGGATCCACCCTGCAGAAATTTTATAATAACTACTATAAGAAAATGTTACATTTTAATATAGCCATACTATTAATCATTTCCTTTGTTGCAGCATAACAAAGGTTCTTAAAATAAATGACTTATAAATAACGCATTAAAAAGATTAATACAGACTTCACAAAATTATATATAGACTAATCTAATTTTATAGGCGACATGTTACAAATGGGAGTTGGAAAACAAATGTTTAAGAAGAATGTGATATATCATAAGTTTTCATTAATTCTAAATAACAAAAAATGGTTTTTGAAGTACAGAGTGGCTTCATTTAAGAATCTAATTTTAAATTATATGTTTATTTGAAATCGTTTTTACTAAGCATAAAATCGGGTCGCAAAATTTGGATTCTAAATTGCAGCAATGGTGCTTGTTATATTCGAATCACATTTCCAAGTTTTATGTGACAGCAATATTATTTCGTACATTATTGATGCTTATAGTAGTTGCATTATTTAGTAAGCTCGGTTCCAAGCGGACATTTTCTTGAAATTTATTTGTCTGAACATGCTTTTAAAAACAGGCATATAACGCACACTTTTAACATAAAAAATAAGATGAAAATTTGTGGTGGCGCGTTATGTACCAGGTATAAAATTGATAGCTTCAAAAATAATAAAAAGAAACAAGTACAAAAGAGAGATTCTGTCCTCAATAGCCCTAGTGTAGCTTCAAAGTATGACCTTTATAATTATGAAGGCAATCTCATGTATATTAGCTATTTCTTTACAATAAGGCTGCTGTGGTCCACTATTTTTTAAATTTAGTGTTGTGTTTGATATACAAATAGATACTCGTAAATGCAAGAAAATAATTGCTTTTCTTTTGAATCATACAGTATAAGTCTTGTTTAAGGTATAAATTTTTTTAATTCGTTATTTATTCTTTAAAAAAAAACATTTTTAAATATTCCATGAAATAAAATTCCTTCCGTTGCATGAAAATTATTTTTTTTGAAACTTTAAATCCTGATTGAAAATATGAATGTAAAATATAATCAAGTATACTTATTCTACCTTATCAATGAATTAATGAATATACATATATATATATATATATATATATGTATATTCATATACTGTTATTTTATATTACTACATATATATATATATATATATATATATAATGTATATTAAATTATAAGAAACAAAAATTTAAACACAGCAAAAATTTCTTTACCAATTCTTTTTTACAGCTCGTGAAGTAATTGAGAATACTTAAGTCTTAAGATTGTCAAGTAATTCAACTAGATTTTAAAAATTATTCGAAAATTGGAACATACTCAGCAAATTTTAACTATACAATGAATTTATACATAAAAACATAATAGTTAAAGAAACAAAATAAATACAGAATAAAATGGCATTTCGTTGGAATATTCAAATAGTTTGTCTTTTAAATATGGCTGGAAAATCAAGGAAAATATTTGAATGTCTAGAAATAAAATGGTAATTCATTGTAATATTTAAATGGTTTTGCTTCTAAAGATGGTGGAAAATATTTGAAAAGTATTTCGAAGGTAAATGGTGACTTAAAAAAAGTATCAGAAAATTAGAAATATTTTAAAACAATATCAAAATAATTCAATTCCAACTTGATTCTCAATTGTGTATTCATTAAGGTAATATATCTGTTCATACGTTAAAAAATATTTAAATATTTATGCAACTTTTTATTCCATAATTCATTTTTGAAAATTAAACTCATTACTGGTAAAAGCAGGCATGAATAACGCGATACAAAAAAATAAACTTTCTATTCGACATATAAAAAAATATATTTTCTCAAAACTTCCAAAGAAGTTTAGTTTCTTTTCGAATTTTAATTCACATATAGAAACAATTCGACAGTGAAACAGAAGCTTAAAAGCAAACAAAAGAAAAACTATAAAAATGACATTCATAAGCGGACAAATATGGCCGATATTCAAGACTCAGGAATAGAATATCTTCACAAACAAATGCCAAAAGACAAAATTGTCATGAAATCCAGACAGAAACCAATCCGTCTACATAGCAAAATAAATATTTCTGCTCGGTTGGGTTTAAAGGAATCCATTGAAGTTCCAAGAAACATTCTTTTTTCTTATTCTTCAGCGTACAAACATGTTGGGACATGCATTAAATTGAATGGAAAAGCAAGGCAATACGTTGTGGAATAAGTGACTTACACGTTCTAAAACTCGTAATGACCTGCAAATGCAAAGTTTCTGACAAAAGTATTATACTTCTTTTTTGTATTCTTACACTGGGAACTCCGAAAAGGAATTCGAAGTTTGCGATGAACAATTTATTTTATTCTTGCGTGGAATTGGAGGAGCTTATGGCTTAATGGTACGGCGAAAATACACGTATAAATAAAGTTTTCTAACTTTGATATTATTGTGAAGATATACAACTTAAGATAATAGACTAAAAGAACTTTTCTTTAGTTTACCAAATTTATATATATATATACTGTTATTAGCTGAATATTAAAGAGTTAAAGAAATAAATTAATATATTTTATGTATTGTATTATATCTCTTATTAATATATTTACATAATAACTTTATTACATATTGATAATAAATTAATGTAGCAAATGCTATTAGATAACCATTTTTAGTCTTCATCAACGATTTTAATTTTAAAAATTTTTGTGTTAAGTATTATTAAAAAGCAGTTTAAAAGAATGCAAAAACAAAAGAAAATATTTGATTAATTCGCGAGAAATAAAATTTCATAATAGAAAAAAAATTAAAATTTTATTTTATCCCTTATAACAAAAATGTTTCATATTTTTGGCAATACATTTGAGTAAATTTTCATTGTAAGCTATCATAAAAGCAAAATGAAATGAAGCTTAAATTTTATTATGCTTCATAACATTACTAACACAAAAAAGAAAATTTTCTATGACCTTTTTGGAATCAAAATTTTATGGCGATTATAGACTGACAGTATGTTTCTAAATATGCATGTAAGTGCATCTAAAAGTAAAAGGATCTAATATATTTTAGTAGGAAAGCAACCAAATTGAAGCAAGATTTATATGTAATTGATTTATCTTTCTATCTTGTTATATATATATATGCTGTTTTTTAAGATATTGATATCTAAATTCTAGAATTAAGGTTTCGATTATATTCTTATAGCACTCTTTCTTAATTTAAAAAGAGTAGGACTTGAATTTATTTCTAAAATAAAAATATATTTACCTTTTACACCCTGCCCCCCTTAAGCTCCTCCCCCTTCGGGATCAATTTCCGTAAAATCCATTCTTAGAGGATCTCCGCTCAACAAAGGAAACAACCATGCGAAATTTAATGTAAGTTTTTTAGTTTAAAAACAGGAATTTCTTTGTAAAACGCCTTCGAAAACCTTTCCCTTTTCCTTGGAGTTGATTTCCACAATACCCTTTCTTAGAGAACGAACAAACATACTTGCCAAGTTTATATTTTATTGGTGTAATGGTTCAATAACAGGAGTTTTATCTAAAATGCCTGTTGTCCTCTGAGAGTCGATTTCTGCTTCATATATGCAAGTTTAGAACAGATAGTTTAAGAAAAGAATTCTTTTATTTTATCTTTAATGGACCCTTTCCTGATTTTTCCTCAAAAAAAAAAAGAAAAAAAAAAGAAAGAAACATGCCTAGAAAGTTTCAAGTCTGTATGTCTAATAGTTCATAAACCGAAATTTTTTATCTATAACGCCCTTTTCCGTCCTTATGAGTCGATTTTCGCAAAACCTCTTCGTGTATCGGATCTCTACTCATCAAAAGAAACATGACTGTCAAATGTAAAGTCTATTTGTTTAAGAGTTCTGGATATATCGCATGATGAGTGAGTAAGTCGATTTTCTCTTTTATAAAAAATTGTTTAATATGCATTATGGTCTTGCAAGATATATCTTCATAAATGATCTTATATCATAGATCAAAATATATTTCTAAGCTCAAAGTAAAAACACATACAAAAAACTGATGATTGATAGTTAAGGAGTAAAGAAATTACAAGAGTTATATTAATAAAAAATATATATAATGAAGTAATTTAATAAAATAGAATAGAATATATTACCTACCTAAAATTTTTCACTTAGCCGTCCTTAAACTTCTTATCTTTCTTTGTAAGCGAAATTTTTATTTTAAATTCGTATAATCTTTTATCAAAGAATGTAGATAGATGCCGTAAATCTTCATTTTAAATGCATTGAAAATATTTTTTTACAGCAAAATCTCTCATAGAGAAATTAAAAAAAACATACAAAATACATTACTGTTACATTCAAGTTTAACTTTGAGCTAAAGCTGTTAAGGTAATCATAAAAGTTTCCACCACTAAACATAAATTTCAAGTCACGTTTTTTAATAAAACTATTATCATTACATCCCTAAATAACGCTGAGAAATAACTACACTCAAACTTTAAGTTATATGAATTATTTACTAAGAATAATGTATTTCCCAAAGCCACCAGGCGGCGTCTCTCTCTCTCTCTCTCTCTTCTATTTTTTTGTAAGAACAAAAATTTTCTTTTAAATACAATTTGCATTTTGTCTGAATTTTCACGAAACAAGTTAAAAAATAAAAACGTACACGTTTTCGATTTTTTTTATTTAATTATCATAATGGTTAGAAATGGTTTGGGCTATTCCGTAACCACTAACAACAAAAAGAAAACTTTATACGAGTTTAGTTGACTAGCAGCAAGCCTGAGTGATAAAGATTACTTTTTCTTTAGAAAAGAAAAAGAAAACAAAATACACAGGGACAGGAAGAGAAATTTAAGTTTCGTTCTTAGAGCCTGCAGTCACAAGTAACCACATCTAGTAAAACTTCCTTATGCCTTCAGGCTTAAAGGAGCCTTTGGAAGTAGCAGCAGCAGTTAGAGAAATACGCGGGCTTTTTTTTCTTTCTTTCTTTCTTCATACAATTTGTAGCACGTTTGCTACTAGCGGCTCCGAGCCATTTTTCTATCAAGCATCTCTTACATTAGATGTAGTTTAGACGGCAATAATGTAATTTTTTAGTTCAATAAAAGATGTGCTAAAAATATATATAGAGAAATGATTCTAATGTGAGTGTATTTTATTTTTATTGTAAGTTAAATTTAGAAAAAGAATCTTTTTAAATATTCTCTAAGTTTGCCATTTAAAAGGTTGGATCACTACATTGAAAATTAAGGGATATACATAAACAAATTACTCAATTTTGGGACATTTAATCCGTTAGAGCTAATTAATTAATTAAAGATATTCCACTGTAAAATTAATTATAGACACTGTTCACTTAAAATAAAGAGTTAAATCGTTTTCTAAGGTCCTCATTAACATACAAAAAAAAAAATAAATAAATAAAATAAGACACTTAAATTTTGACATTAACTATTTTTTCAGGACAAAAAGGACAATCTTTGCAATTCGCTGAAAATGCCGTCAGCTGAAAATGCAATTTCTGCTATAAAACTATTCGCCTTTCCCGCTAAAATACTCATCATAGAACCCGTGCTGCCATGTCTTGGAAGAGTGGATTTCAAAGAATATTCCTGCTAAGTATTGTCAGAATATTCGTACAATTGGTTGTTCTATGTTATTTTAAAGTGAGTGGTACTTATAAGTACCGTCGGTAGATAAAGGGTTAATTTAGATACAATAGTGACTTAGTCATCTTTCGTTACAACAGTTAAATGATTAAAATGATTTCGAAACTGTCCGTCACCAATGCGAAAAGTCTAAAGGAAAAACATGTATAATAAACTGTTTAGATGATAAGTTTTACTGAATTTATTAATGTATATTATATTTTACAAATTAATCATTTGGCTGAAAACAGTTGATCAAAATTCTCACTCAAATTTTTGTAACTTTCAATCACGGGGGAGTTTTTCATCTACAGCACTGGGCTAAATTCATGTGACGTCATAGTCACATGATAAATGCAAATACGTGTTCCGATGCCAATCCCTGTTTTTACGAAAACTTTCTTACAAAAAAAAACATATTTATAAACAATAATAACGTACATAGATAAACAAAACGCACTTGATTTAAAAATACACGTATAGAATAAGAATTTCTTTTAATTTTGAAAAACCTTTTGAGAGAGAGGAATCTTAATATTTGAACATCTTTACCGAATTATCAGATTTGTGAAATTTTGTCTAAATTTTACAACAAGTAGATAAACAAGTGTAAGCTTATGTCAGTTTTGAATTCAATGCATAACACGCAGTGGCGCAACGTACACCCTCGCAAACCCCGAATCGCAGGATGAGGGGGGGGGGTATGATTCTAGGGAGTGAGTAAGTGAATATTAACGTCGCACTGTTCAGCTACATGAGGGCTTTTGACGACGGACCACGTAATTTTGAACCATGGTCAAGTGACGTGGACGACACCTGAGCTGGCACCCCTTCTCACACACCAAACCAACTACCACACCAAAGGGAGGACGTTTGAGCTCCCGACAGATTTAAGGTGCATCGTCCCTCCTACACGGCGGGTCTTTAGTGGTACTGGGCTCGAACTCGTGACAAAGCCAGCCATGATCCGATTCCTAGACCACTCGACTACCGTGGCCCCAAGACTAGGGAACCCAAAGCCTAAGTGACACCAAGTACATACCGTCTGTAAGATTCGGCTTGGGGCCCAAAACATGACTTTGCAGAGGGGGGTTGGGCTAATATACTCCGTTACGCCACTGATAACACGTGATTGTATTTATCACGTGAACATCATGAATTTAATGCATTCTGTTCCCATGGAAACGGAGTAAAAAGCACTTACTGGTCGAATTTTCGTTATTAAGGTTAAAGTCAAAACTTTCAACTAATAAGTTAGTTACAAAAAATAAATATTAAACTTTTAGTATCAATTTCTTGTTATGTATCACGTTAAAAAATTTAAAATTTCGTTATAGTTAAGGGGAGTTGTGGAACCTCTCTCTCTCCCTATATATACTGGCAATGTTAAATTGGTTGTTTTCGATGCACCTTTTTTCAAAGTTGTTACATGTACATGCTTGAAATTTTTTTCATACAATTAAAGTACACCATTCTCATTATACTGAAATGAGCTTTTAGATAATTTTGAATTTTTTAATAATTTGCGAAATTTTTTATCAAACATTGCGAAATTTGACACACTTTTCACATAAAAAATTAGTAAAAAATAAATTTTTGAGTTTTTTACAAAAAGCTCATTTCAGCATATATTAGCCATCATTATGAATATATCATACAAAATTTATACACCTGTAAACAGTAGTTTCTCAGAAAAGGTACATCGAACATCAAAATTTACATTTTGAGATAAATTGATTTTAACGCATACAGTGAAGCAAAAAATAAAAGGCTCAGTTTACAATAAAAGATAAATGTTTTGGTTTATATCAGACGTTCACCTTTTTAGAAAAAATGAAGTACTTTGTTTACATTTTTTGTGCCATTCAAAAGGTCGTGACACAGTTTCAACGATTGTTTAAAAATAGGTTTTAAGGGCTTCTAATTACCCTAGAGGTTAAAGTAAGGTATTTTTAGAAAGGTTAAAATCTATACAATTTGCAAATGTAAATATCTCAAATTGTCAAAAAAAAAAAAATATGATTTTAGCTTTCCAGCACCCTTAAGTACTCAAAGCAAAAGACAAAAACACAAAGTAAACTTTAAATTTCCAGTTGAGGTATCATAAAACAATATTCATGTTAATATTCGGAGGGGGGGGCAGGGATACTCAAGCAATACATTTCATACATAACTACTCCATCTCAACCAAATCCCTTTCCACCTAGACGTTGATTTATCTTTTTACAAAAATAATAAATGCATATATGTGGAAAAGCAGTCCAGTATTTGTTCTATGCTTTGGCGCTTGCACTTACCGTGAAAAACCTCTCCAAAAAGCAGAGCATTAGAAAAAAAAAAAGAAAAAAAGAATCACCTATAAAGAATGCCGGGTATTTTCGCACCGAGCATTTTAAAATCAAATCACGTTTATTTGAATTTCTGTGTTGGCTGCATTTTTAGTGGCCAAAGTGCTTTCTGAATGCGATTTGGCTCAGAGTGAAGACTGAATTTTCCGAAACCTTTCAGGCAGGCACTTATTTTCTTTTATTTTTATGACTCACTTCCATTTTACTCAGTGGAATCTTTAAGCTTCTGCAAAATGCAAGAGAGAGAAAAGAAAACCCTTGGTCTCTTTTCTCAGGAAGAAAAGTGTAGGTGGCGCATCTTTTGAGCTTAATATCGCGCCAAAAGTTGGTTCTGTTTCGAATTTGCATTTTTACGGACCTTCGGCGTAAAAGAATGCTTTTTTCTTGCTTTGAATGCGAAGATGCTTTATCAGTGAGTTGGTTCTGGTGCATTAAATGTTGCCCACTGAGGAAATCAAATTGCAATTTGCTTCTGGTGATTTCTTGGATCAATCAGTTTATTTTGAGGAAAAGATGGAATTCCGCCATAAAATGTAGATCAGTAGTTACCAAACTTATTGTGCCCATAGACTTTTTTTATATCAAAAATTAGGCCATGTCCCCCTCCCCTTCCCCCAAGTTGTGACGGGCTCACGCGTTTTTTCATTAACATGTCCTTTGGGTTCTTTTGGGGCCAAGATTAATGGCAACTCTTTTCCAACAAAACCCAAGAAGTGAAACGTGAAGGAAAGATGCAAATTAGATATCTTTTAGATATCAGAAGTTTGAGTAAGTGAGTCGGCAAATTGGGGAATGTTATGTTAGAGAGTGATACAATCGTGAAATGACAGCCAACAGAGGTTATCCCGAAGATAGAGCCATTAGGTCAAGGTGCACGCAATTGCACTCGAGTAAAGACGCAACTTCCTTAGTATCGGATCAACGATTGGATTAAGGTAGGATTGACTATTTAATATTAGGACTTGCGATATTATTGGAATTGAGATTAGGCGGGTTAGATATTGATAGTGGTCCGAGTTACGTGATTTCGGTGTTACTTGTATTGTGTGTTTGTTCATCGTAGATTCTCTCATATACATTATTATCTAATCTGTTAAACACTTAAGTTCAAGTTCTTAATAAAGATATTTTAAGAACATGCAAATTTCTAGTTCTTTAGTTGAACATACACCTCTAGCTCACGCAGATAATCAAAGAGAAGGTCACTCTAGGGGGGCATTTTCACAAAGTGAAATAATTCTATTTTAGTTCATAGTAGAGTGGCTGAGTGGTAGTGTATCACGCTACCAAGCCACAGGTCCAGAGTTCAAATCCGGGGCTGGGCAAGGTTGAATCACATCAGACTGACCATTTGACTGAAACATCTACACATGCACCCCAGCGCCTAAGGTAGCGTATACTAAGATAGATATAGTAGGCTTTGGCCCTCATGGGCTGTTGCGCCACTGAGTTTAGTTCAGTTCATAGTATAACAATTATTTTATCAAATGCCTGGCCATTGACCATCAGGTCATTAGGCAACGAGCTCTCCAATGCAGGGCCCTTTTTTACCTCTCTGGTGAGGCAATTCCATTTGTTACGTCCCCCCCCGCTATTTTCAGAGTGCCTCCTTCTTCAGTTCTTACCTTGTCAGTTTTGGTCTGAGAGGGATTTTCCTATAGCTATCTTACTCTTTTTCATTTCTTTGTTTTTGTTCTTTGGACAGTCTTCACATTATCCATCAATGATGAAAACGCCATCTCCTGGATTGGCAACCGGCAGCGTAAGGAAAGGACAATGGCATGGTTTGGTCTCACTCTTGTTCATTTCTTACCTTATGGCCTCACAGACCACCCATCGCTAGCAATTACAGTATAGAGTATACATTACTATACGAACTGTTATCAGCGTGCTACCTATCATCGTTTATCGCTTTACTATCCTTTTCTTTCAGACATTTTTTTTATTCATTGTTGAATCACTGTCATTGTACTAGTACAATAAAGGGTTTTTAGAGCTTTGATCATTGCAAAATCATTAATGGCATCATTGTAATCAATTTACGTTTCATTATCATTTTGAGCGCCCAGCAACATCAAACTGTTAAGCTTTTCACTTTCCATAGTCCGGCATGCACACGCACACACAAAGAGTACATGATTCGCTAGGTGGTCTGGCTCGTTTTTGCTGTAATTTTAATTTTTTTTTCACTTTTTTCGCCCTCCAATTTTTGTAACCCCAAATCTTTTGCACCTTAGGCACGTGCTTAAGGGGAAAGTGGCCCTGTTACAATACTTCTTAGCAATACAGGTCCAAAATCTTAAGTGCCGAGCATATCTCTAAATGAGCAGCGTGTCCATGACTTGTGTCTAGAATCACACAAAACACATAAAGTCTTAGATAATCAGTAATACCAAACACTGGAGGGTTTCGCGTTAGACTGATCATCTGACCGAAGCATCTGCTCATGTACTTCAGTGTCAGAGGTTACGAAAACTGAGTTGGACACAGTAGGCCTTGGGCCTCATGGGCTGTTGCGCCACTGAGTTTAGTTTAGATGAAGGGTACAGAATTAATTACTATCACAACATTAGGAAGGAAGAATAATATATTTTGCATCGAAAATCCCTAAATGGGTTAGCTCCGGTGGCTTAGAAGTAGCGTATCCACTTCGCAAGCTTAAGGTTACGGGTTCAACCCCGGCAGGAGTCGATAGGTTTTCTGGATGCGAAAATTGTAGGCACGCATATGTCATATGATTGTATGACACGTCAAGCACAATTTGACTCCGGTACTCTCGGCAAAATTAAACAAAGGCAATATTTAGCATCCAACCAGAGCTTGAATTGAATAAATTCAAACATCAAAATTTGGATGTGGAAGCCGCCACTAGATGATGCCATGAATAAAATGGCTCTCAGACTTGAGGACTTACCGTGTCTGCAGAGGCTAAGTTGCTAAAATGCCAGCCTCATCAGGGAAAAAAATCAATAGAGGGTGTGTATTCAAATGTAAGATAGAATGTATATGCTCTTTCATTCTTAAAAGAAAAAACACGAATAAATAAAAAAATATTTAAGTGTTGGTTTGGCTTTAGCCTTGTATGCACAAAGGCCCAAGCTGGTGGATTTTCATGATCCAACAAATCAAAAGCGTTCATGTGGTATCGATCACTCTAGGGATCTTTAACATGCCACATAATTATGCGGTATGTTAAAGATACCTAGAGTGCTTGTTTGGATTGGAAGTTCTCTGTAAAATAAAATTCCTAGTACAATTTCGCATCGTCTGAGCTCAGGCGCCTTCACAGAGGAAGAAACTGGGTGTCAAAATTACATTGCGGGAATTTAATATCCTCCTATATGGTAGCACACACAAAAAAGTCATACCAGCTCCCGGGGATTGTACTAGGTCTTCAATGGTAATTACCAATACGCAGGCCCATTAGAAAAAATAATTTTTTAAGTCACCAGTATATTTTAGCCGTACACGGAATAAAGGGAACATAAACATTTCTTTCCAAAATAAAAAAAAATAAAAATAACTTTTAATGTAATGTTAAAAATTCACTGAACTTGTGAAATTTTGAATTTCATCGACTTCAGCAAAACCCAGTCTTTATCTCTGATCAAATATTCATTAATATCAAATCGTTTATAAAATTCCTTTTCTATAAATTGCTTTAGACGTCATAAAACATATCACTATAAGCCAAAATAAATATCATATAAAACGAAATATTTTCCTAAAAGTAAGCGAACTCCCAAAAATTCCTCCCTTAAACTTTAAGTTTTAAAGGGGGGGGGACTATTTTGTCTTTTATAACCTACACTAAAGTAAACGTCCCTGGTCCAAAAAGAAACAAATAAGACTCCAAAGTAAACACATAAATAAATAAATCCAGTGCCACCCCCCTAGAAAAAGTTCCATTTTGATGGTTGATGCCTGGATAGAATACTTTTTCCGCCAGGCAATCCCTATTTCCTGTTTTGGTGTCCCTATATTTCTTATCTATGATTTGTTATCCTCATATTTGAAAGAGAAAAGTTTAATATCGTTCCCTCTCCCTGCGATTCCTGATAGGCAGGAGTTGTATTTTTACGATATCTGTCAGAACTACACGTACCATAGTCGTGTTATTGGCAAAAACTAAGGCACTTATCAAACTAACAGGACATCGTTTGTATCGCTCAAAGAAGAATCTTCCATTGAAAAAAAAGTCGTCCTCTCCCCTCTTTTTTTGTCTTGTTTCCTTGAAGCCCTGTACAATTCAAACGATGCATTATTCGACACTGGAATTGTCAAAATATATGTTATGGTATTGGAATAGGGGGTACTATATTAAATCTAAGCGAAATTTATTGTTTCTTACTGATTTTTTTTTTCCTTCTTGAGTCGATAGATTTCACATTATTAAAGACGTAGAAAGAGTGAAGTCGAATTATTTATACATTTATGTAGAGATTTTTGCTAGCTAAAGATTTTTTTCAGAGAGTATTGCGAGAAGTTATGGAAACTCCTTGAACATTAAATTCTAATTCAGGTTTTACTATAGGTGTATAAAAAAATTCCAAAATAATCTCTCTCTCTCTCTCTCTATATATATATATACATATGACAGGACAAGCGCGTGTGAGAAATTTCTTTACCTAAATCATTATTTAGATGTTTGATATAATATGGTCACTGCTCAACACAATTGGTCTTTAATAGCATCAGGACTCGAACACATGACACGCCAGGCAAGAGTTCGTGGCCATGTCCACTCGACTACTGTGACTATATCACAATAATGCATTTAAGTTGCCCCTTATTAACCAAATAATCGAATTCAATAAGTAAGTTCACTTGATTTTGCTTTGAACGATAACTGAGCCAAGATTGGTAGCTTAGCTACACCGAAGTAATTGGCGCGAAACTATATAATATTTTTATAACTTAGCTGGAATCCGATTTAGCGAATTCATTGAAACTGAATATTTTGTTCGTTAATCAGGGTCTAAACAAAATACAAATTTTTGGCACTACCTTTTGGAAATTCTACAATAATAAGGTGACCAGTTTTTTTACAATGAAAAGAAGAACGAAAAATTTAAGAAAAAGTTACAACGTAAATATATATGAAACATTTTATTAATTCAAACAAAAGTACGTTAATTACGCTTGCACATTCCTTTTAATTATTTACTTAAGCAAGTATTTTCTCATTGAAGGATTTTTTTTTGTGTCAATATATTAATTTCTAATATATTGGAAATTTTGGAGTAAGAAATATCCTTCATACTGAATTTTATGGTAAGTACTGCAACTAAAATATCAACATTCAATCTTGATTTCTCACTTGTCTAAAAATTATTACCAAATAAAAAAATTCCTTCAACTGCTGTATTAGTTCTCCAGGGCCGCACAACGTAAATCCAACAAGAATAACTAAATTTTCACATGGAATGAGCTCATTTTTGAAATGGTTAAGTATTTCCTCCCATCTTTTATCAATGTGTCAGCATGTTGATTTTCTCATTGTTTCAATTTATTATAATTTAAATATACATATAAAGTCTTCTAATTTCTTCAAACAGACAATTGTCAACGATTTTAATATCAGGCATTTCTTTCGATAAAAAAACTAACACAGTTTTCTATATCTGCCCAATTTACTTTCGATGAAGTCAAATTACTCTATTGAAAATTGTTGTTTCCTGTGATATTTGTTTCAGACCATTCTTGGAATATTGGAAACATGTTGGGTTCATCTCTGAATACAGAGATTAACATATAAGTTATAAAATATGGAAAAGAAGGACAAGTAGGAGGACACTTTTCGAGGAAGGACAGAACCTAGAAAAGGAGGACGGTCGGTCACCATAATAATAAGCAACTTCGCAAAAAATATCCATAGCTAGAAATTACACACATTTTATTCAACAGTTAAAGTCAACAGTTAAAGTTGACTTAAGTTAATCATTAGTCAACTATTGCGCACCAGTTAATTGGAAGTTTTAAGATACTGTTTGACAATTTTTTTGATTCTTAACCCGAAAGAATTCTTTCTCGAATTCATTCAGAAAAGAAAATATTGGGTCACTTAACATTCTGCAGCATGAGGTATGTTATGACAACTTGCAAACATTGTAACGCATTAGAAAATGTAACAGTTTTGATAAGAGTTTCATTATCAATTTTGGCATCAGAATCGCTATTCATTGACTCTGACAAATCAACAACTTCCTGAACTTAAGTGGCACAGATAGGTAGTCCGCCATCAGATGTAACATTTTCGTTAAATTCTTGAAATATTCCCCTTAAGTTAGGGATTGGGACGAGATAGGAAAAGAATTTCCTGTCCCATTCAAAACTCCCACGATAGGCTACACTCGTGACTCATTTGCACGTACAAAGTCTAATAATGATCTACATCTTTTTTCGTTTGAAATTTGCTTCTTGTTGCACGACCCCATTGGCCAGCAGTGCAGGACCAGGTCTATGCCTTCGTACTCTCTAAAAAGAAATCCAACACCAGCAAGGGATCGTCAGCTAAGTCCTACTTGGTGAGCTCTAGGCATTCGAGGATGTGAGCAGAAGAGGCCGGATCAGAAGATCAGTTCGTACATATTTTAAAGCTTTTGGATTCTTCGGAAAATTTCATTGTTTTAAGGTGACCACTTCGAAAGCGGGCTAGAAGAATTTGTTCCTCTATTAAAACCGTGAGCCAGAGAGTCTCTAAGACGAGAACACTGGTACCAATAGTGCTCTGAGAGGATAATCCAAGCAAGTGGTCTTGTTCTGGCGTTTAGTTCTTGAGAAGATCTCCAAAAAGTTGAGGGGTCCTGACGGCTCTGGGACCTCGCAAGCGCCACCCTTGGCCAAAGTGTCCGCAATCTCATTTCCCTCTAGATTTACAAGGGGGGGGGGGGAACCCCTGCAGATGAATCTGATGCGATGTGGAAAGTCATTTTAAGTTGCTGAGTATTGACACTCCAAGATTATCTCTTACACTTTGCCAATTAGACAAGTGCTGCATTGCACTTCTGTTATCAGACAGTATTCAAATCTCTTTTCCATTTGGAAGAGATGCAAGAAATCAAGGGCCTCATCAATGGCTATTAGCTCATTGCGAAAAACTGAGCAACCGTCTGCATTTCTACTCTGGATTTTTAAGTGATGGTCTTAATTTGCTTAATTAATTGGTTTTAATTCATTGGAATTTGATTCTTTCAAAAAAGTATTTTTCTATTCCGGATAAAAAGGATATGTCATTTAAAAAAAAATCTATTTTTTCTAAAACAAACTAATAAAAAAATTTTTCAGCTCTTGAAATAATTCGCTAATCCGGGGGTTATTATTCGTTAAATACGGGTTTTCTTTTATTTTAATCGGGGGAATAGAAAAATTCGTTAAATCGCGAAATTCGTTAAATAGGGGTTTGTTAAAACGGTGTTCGACCGGATATACTAAAACTTAAATCAAATAAGTTATTAAGCTTCAAAGAAACACTTAAAAATATTGCATCAAAATTGAGTTTTTAAAAATATAATTTTAAAATTCTGCAATGGAATATGAATATAAATTACTACATTTCAGAAAAGCACAATTCCTCTTTTTTATGCTAACTCGGATGCAATATTTTTAACACACTTAAGTGAAAATACTTCATTTTAAAATAGTTCAACATTTTTCACACAAACAAAACTTGATATCAATTTAAAATTCTAACGTGAAATTAACATTGTCTAAGTAAGGAGGATCCCAAATTTAGTAATAAAGACTGATTCTTACATTAATCATATCAAAATGATTAATAGCAAGACTATTCTGAGCAAAGCTTGCTAAACATGATTCTTTAATTAGCCCATGGGTGGGGCACTTTTTCCAAGTTCAAAGACCGAGCTACTTTTTTTCTGTGCTTGCAAAGACGCTTTAATTTATCTCTAATCTAATAATCTATATACGAGGGTCAGTCACAGAAATTTTTGAGATACTTTCAGGTTTTTAAGGTTATACTTACAAAATTTTAGGAGTGTTCAAAGTAGTCTCCACCAGCATCAATGCACTTTTGCATACCAATTTTCCACAAATTAAATGTCTGAAACGATTCATTTCTTGGAATTGATGAAAAAACGCATTTATAGCCACATCGATGTCTTCTTCTGAATGAAAAAGATGTCCATGTAAGTTCTTTTTTAGATTAAAAAATAACCAGAAGTCACACGTAGCCAGATCCGGAGTATAAGGTGAATGCGGTATCACTTTAGTTTGTTTTTGCTTAAGAAACTTAGCTGTTAATCCGGCTGTATGGAAAGATGCACTGTCATGGTGAAGCATTAGACCCCTAACATTAATTAACTTCTTGAAGAATTTCTGTAAGACATTTAGTGGTATACCAGTTGCTGTTACTGTCTTCTGTCCTTCCAACTTGATGGCTTTGATCAATCCCGTACTTCTGAAGAAAACGGCATACATTACTTTTTTCATTGCTCGTTGGCTCTTCACCATTGTTGGCATGGGATCATCTTCAAAGACCCATACTTTGCTTTCTTGACGTGTTGGAACGTCAAAAACAGCATATACATTTCATCACCCATTACAATGTTAGAAATGACGTGGTGGCCACCATCATTTAGCAATTTAAGGAATTTTCTTGCTGATTCTGACACGTTCCTCTCTTTGGTGATCAGTTAGATTACGGGGTACCCAACGGCAAACTACTTTTTTCATATGTAATTCTTCATGAATAATTTTGTATATGGCTGCGGATCCAAAGTTAAAAGTCCCTTCTGTATCATTTGGTAGGTACAACTATTATCATCCCTTAACATTTTTCGTATGGCAGACACATTATCCGGGATTACTGCTGGCCGTGGCCTTCCTGTGTGTTTTTCATCCTGGAGAGAATTCTGACCACTGCGAAATTCTTTAAACCTTCTGAATATAGTAGCACGACATGGAGATTCATCACCAAATGCTAATTGTAGCCGATAAACGCATTCCTCTTGATTCAATCCAGCTTTAAAATCATAGAAAAACATGGCACGATAATGCTCTTGCGTCAACTCTATTTTCTCTTCTGTCTATATAAAATTTATTCTACTCTAAACAACTTGAAGTAAGTCAGTAAAAAGTCGTCTGCTGAGTTAAAATTCTTTGTATTTTCAAACTAAACCGTTACTTTTGTTTCATAACTTTTCGTCTGCGCGTATCTCAAAAATTTCAGAGTTGCAATCGTATATAGGAGAAAAGTGACACAATAACTGTCATTCATCGAAAAATGTCCAGAACTATGAGATCTAGTCTTGAAATTTGGAAGGAATATTCCTTTTAATGAGTCAGAAACACATTAAGAAAGGGTTTTTCAAAAAGCGTATACCAAGAGGGTTGAAGAGGCTTTTTAAGCAAAATTCCCGTTTTTGAACTATTAGACCTACTGTCTTGAAATTTAGTTAGCATGTTCCTTATGCTGAGAAGAGATAAGTTTTGTAGAAATCGATTCCCAAGTGAGATTACAGGGATGAGGAGGCGTTATAGATAAAAATTACCCGTTTTTGAGCAAACGAAATTTGACAAACAAGTTTCTATCACTGAACAGGGGTCCACTAAGAACTGTTTTTATAGAAATCAACTCCCAAGAAGGGTTGGGGGGGGGGGAATCTACCCAAATTTCCTGTTTTTGAACTCTTAGACTTGAAAATTGGCAAATGTGTTTCTTTTCTTGAGTACGAGTCCCCTAACTAAGTATACCACGAACCATGCTTTTAATAACAAGGAACAGCACTATGAGCTATTAAAATGAATTGTCTAAAGTTACGTTCTATTTTGCATTAGAACCTTTATGTTTAAATTCCATTTAACATGTAACAACCCAAATTGTTTAACATGAAGACTTTGGGTGGAATTAGGATTCGAACCCATAAATACAGCATCGCTAGTCACGAAAGTCGTGGTTTTAATGAAGGATCACTTCGATCCTTCAGAAATGAAAATAAATAACCGAAGCATTAAAATATATAACGTATAACAAAGATAAATACGTATCTAACATGTATATGTACTGATTATGTAACATTATGTATTACATATGCAACTGATCAGATAAACATGCATTTTTAAATCTTTCCACGTGGGAGTGTGTACATGAGGGGGAATAAAAGGAATAAATAAGCAAATCCTCTGAAATAAGTAAATCCTTTGAAAACACTGTCAAGTTCCTTACATTGCATTCCAAAGCCTTCGGAATAATTTTATAGATAGCAGTGAACTGAGAAGAATGTACTTAGAAAAGACGCATGTATACGTCTGGGGCAATTAACGCTTTGGCTGAGTGAGATGTTTATATACGCCGGTGGTACTTAAGAGATTAAAGACATATTGAAGCTTTAGCGTCAAAGTATAGGACCATTGAATTCAACACATTGTTATTGTATTGAGGTGAGAGGCGATGAAGATTATGATT
This sequence comes from Trichonephila inaurata madagascariensis, assembly GCA_019973955.1. Taxonomy (NCBI): domain Eukaryota; kingdom Metazoa; phylum Arthropoda; class Arachnida; order Araneae; family Nephilidae; genus Trichonephila; species Trichonephila inaurata. Next base: position 93,011 of record BMAV01025659.1, on the reverse strand, counting down.
GAATATTGGTCACAAATATTGAAAGTTTGAGAAACACTTGGCTGAACAGTATGAAAATGAAGACAGTCTGGGAAATTCAATATAAGATTTTATTGATTTTAAAGATCAGAACTTCATTAAGATAAGCATCTATTCATTAAAATCTCTTTTGGAAAGGTGTATTGAAGCGGTGCATATTTTAATTAAATAAACAACGTTTTAAAAAACCTATGCAGTTTTATATATTAAAAATCGATATTTTATACGCAACAGCCTAATATATGCGTTTGAAATGAAACAATGATTTGATAGCAAATCATTAAAATCTAATCACGATCCTCATTGATAACAATCCTTTTATCGCCATTTGTAATCAAATTACAACGTTACGCACTAATTTCGAGGGATCCCAAACACATATCAACTTGAAGAGATCCAAGATGACTTATTCTACAAGATACTAAAAGGATCATCTCATTCCTTACGACCTAAAACTACCCGATATGTTGACAACAGTCGAACCCCGATGTCGAACTGAAGTTCTTGATCGCTGCAAAATGGAAGCAATTAGGGAAATCCCTCCGGTTTTCGATTTTATGTCCGAACCTTATGTCTTGAATCCACGCAACAACCAATCAATGGCCGATGTCTCCTCTGTATTTTGCATTTTATTGCTATTTCTTCCCTAAGAAGGGATTACTGTGACTTCGGTTCGAAGGACAGAAAAATGCACGTTTATTCGCGAGGAGATTTGTCTTCCAAAGGATTGATAGAATGGAGAAGAACGTAAGAAGATTGGGGTGCTGGATTTTTGCTGCAGAGAGGCACGCAATTAGCCTTTTTTTTGTGTGTGTAGATATTAATAGGGAAAAATAACAAAAAAAGGGTGTTTCGAAAAATGAGGAGGATTATTCACGTATCGCTTGTTATTGTATCTTTGACATAAAGGTCAAAATAGAAGAAATATGAGACAAATAAAAGCATTAGTGTCTATTGTTTTTTTTTCAGAAAGCCGCTAATGAATTGTTTATTTGGAGAGATGATTGTGACATGTAGCAAATGCAATTATATATAAATGTAATTAAGTATTGAAATTTAAATGGGGTCGTTAAAAATAAATTTTGATGCTAAGAGATTATTCGAAATTCATTAAAAGAAAGATATTCCTGAAATTTACAGCAGGGTATTTAAATATTTAAATTTGTTAAGCAGTAAAAAAAATAATTATAATATACATATTTTTGAAATGTCTTAATGTATTTTTAATGGAACGAATTTGCTAGTATATAGTATATAAAATTTTCATTTAGTTAATTTTATTAAAAATTATATACATTGAAAGACTTAATTGACTTGACAGTATTACAAATAATACTGACTGAGAATAACTTTCAAATTTACATAAAAGTGGGGTTTAACCAGTTATATGGTTAGCCAACCTCACCCCCCTTGTTATTGAGTAAATTCCTATGAAATATAACAGATGGAGGTTTTAAATCCATTATAAATCAAAATGTCGATATATATAATAATAATAATTCTGTGCTTTAGTGCTTCTCAAACTTACAATATTCGCGACCCAATATTCAATCATCATTTTCATCGCGCCCCCTTCCATACAATAACAATGTATTGAATTCAACAATACTATACTTTGACACTAAAACTACAGCATGGCTTTAATATCTTATGTGCCACTGGCGTTTATAAACGTCTCGCTCAGTCAAAGCCTTAATTTTCTGGACGTATATATACGTCTTCCTGAAGTCCGATCTTTTCTGTCCCATGCTATCTATAAAATTATTCCGAAGGCTTTGGAATACAATAAAAGGACATTGACTTATTTCAGAAGATTTGTTGTTATATACATATATATATTCCTTTTTTTTCTCTCCCCTCCCTCATCAAAATACGTGTGTCTACGTGGAAAATGGTGGCATTGGGAAGCGAATCGCCTAACTTTGAATCGGCAGTTAAGGAATTAATTATAAGCCGTACAAATAATCAAGATAAATGTTAATACAAGCCCGTGAGATCACTGGTAGTTATCAAACTTGTTTTTAAGTTAGTATTGTTTAAGTAATAATATAATACATTGTACAGTACTGATACATTTATAAATGTATTATATCAGTGTATATGTGTATTTTATATTTTATTATAGCAAAAAGTATTTTGTTTGTTTACTTTCAGTAATAAGTTTTAAATCTTTTGTTTTCCACTTTTCAATATATTCGTGACCCCCTCGTAGAGTTATCCTGCCCCCGAAGGGGGGGGGGGCGCCTCACAGTTTGAGAAACGCTACTGTACTTTATTTAAGGCATTTAGTAACTAAGATATGATTTCTTGTTGTCGTAGCACAATGTAGGAGAAAATATCTCACTAATTATAAGTCTACATTTATTTAGCTACGTAAGAGACAAAACACAAATATAAAACAAGCAGCAACACGAAAAACACAACACTCATGGCTTACAGCGCGTTCTCAAAAGCAATGTTTGTTCGCTCTCGAGATCTCATCTATTTATAATATTAGTCAACCGGAAGCTATTAGAATCATATGATTTCCAGTAAAAGCTTTTCTGTTTGTTCCAAATATTCGGGTGGTACAAGATTGCAATGTCCTGTATTAAAACCGCTAACATTTCAGCTTTTTGGAATAAAAGGCTGTGTGGTTAGTTTCAATTAGACGGGTAAAATAAAAATTAATTATCACGTGAAGTCTTGAGGGGTTGAAAACCATCTATACGAGTACATATAAATAAAAATGAAGTGTCTGTTTGTAATTTGAAATGAACAGCCTTTTACTAAATGCATTTAAAAATCTACACGGTACTTATATGAAATAATCAATTTTTAAAATTTTATTGATTTATCTTATTCTTCACTTTTACTAAATGATTTTGAAATTTGTATAGTTCCATGTAAACTTTATTTAAAACCATTTTTTAAAAATTCTTGCTGACTTTAGAATATTAAATTTCTATTTTGTGTCTTAAAAATTTTACAAAAGATTCTCTCAGTTCTTTTGCCTTTAAATATTTTCTTTAAAACATCATTCGAATTGCCTAGTATTTATGGAAATAAAACACTATATATATGAAAATTTATAAATTTTGACAGAATATAACTTTTGTGATCTTTAAACTAACATATATTTTTATTAATGATTTTTTTATAAAATTCTGCTGTGGATATTATTACTATCATCAGACTAAATTTCTGAGGAAATGGAATATCGATATAAAAAAGGATGCAAGAGTTTTACATCTGTTCATTGCAACTTGAGAAACTTTGTTTATATTTAAGGATAATTCTTCTTGAGAATTGAGTGAAGTCCTTTTAATTGAAGTAGAAACAGACATATTAAAACAGGATATAATTCGTAGTAAATAATAATGCCAAACTCTCTTTAAGTTATACCTCAGGAAATACAAGCAATCAGTAATTACAGTGGGTGATCGGTTAACGAACATAATCCGTTCCAAGACTATGTTCGCTATCCGAATTGTTCGTTAACCGATCATCGATTCACCATAGACTTCTATGTGAAATCGATTAATTCGTTCTGGAGACCCTAAAAAAATGAAATCAAAACCGAAACTGATGGTCTAATGTGTATGAATATTCTATTGGATTTTTTTCAATATAACTTTGAAGTTTAATAGGTAAGCAACATAATTCAGGAGAGATAAAAAACGATTTTTAGTCCGTTTCTCATATTTCATGTATTTTTACGGCGGTAGCGCGTCATCGGCACCTTTATATTTTATAGTCTGCACTGTTTGAAAAAATTAAGAATTCGCTTAATTTATTTGTCATGTCAGCAAATCCACTTGTCCATAACTTATCAGCTGTCAGAAAATATTGATATTCATATTGAAATTCAAGTATTCAAGTGTGTATTGATTTTAGTCATAATAATAATTTATTGAACGACCTTTAAATTCATTGTTAATTCAAGTTTCATTTAGTAATTATCAGTACTAAGCATGCTTTAAACATTTCTCCTTTCAGTGATCTTATTTTGTATGTAAAATGATAGCAAATGTTTAATATTAATTTTTTTTCAGAGCCGAGAAGTGTTCGTTAGAATTCGTTTAGTTCATTATCCGAATATGTGTTCGTTGTCCAAACACAAAAATTCTTTTTTGAAAGTGTTCGTTATCCGAATATGTGTTCGTTATCCGATCACAAAAATCTTTCGTGAAAATGTTCGTTAACCGATTTGTTCGTTAACCGATCACCCACTGTATACCGTCGATCAGTTTCATCAAATCAAAAGAGGTTGCCAAATGCCGCGATATACAGCCAATAGTGGATATCGTTCCCGCTCATGTTTGGACACATAATATTAACGATGACAGCATTTGGCGATAATTCTTGAGTTGAAGATATCTTTTCGTTTGAAGAAATTGGTCGACGGAATAATACGTAAGTAGTAAACACACACACTCACAATCAATTATAAATTAAACAGTTGTATGTTTTTATAAGTATTTTTTTAAAAAATTTCTTACACTTTCTTAGAATATTTCCAAGTTCCACTAAAGGGCTTTTTATCCTGAAAATTTAATGATACTCAAGTAGATTTTTTTTTTTGTAGAATATTAACAGAGAAGTTAAGAAATAAGTTAGGGTATTTGGTATTGTATTATTTGTGTGTGAGAAACAAAATAAATTAGTGCAGCAGGCTTAAAAATACTTCAAAAAAACATTCTAAATTCTTGTTTTTCAAAGTCAAAACGTATTCATGAACAGAATTTATTTATACATAACTCTAAAAATATAATATATAAGTTATATTTAAGTTAAATCTTAACACATAAAAAGCCATACAAAATCCGATCCATCAAAGTACGGAATAAAAAAAGGGGGAAAAAATCACATCGAGGGCACACAATTTTTCCCCCAGATTCAAAAGAAAAGGGAAAAAATGCAGATAAAAATTTTTTTCCAGGGAAAAAAAATCGACTCCTAGTAAAACACTGAAAGAAGTTTCTTAAACAAGAACGGAAAAGGAATGTGCAAAGGGAAAAGCACATGTATACAAGGGGAAAAAAGGGAAAAAAATAAAATACAAGGTTCCCCTTCTATTTACATTTTTCAACTGCTTCAAAATCGAACTTCAACAAATCTTTTTGACAGATAACACGGGTTTAGTTCGTCGTAACAGAATTTCGTACTTAAGAAACTTAGGCGCGAATTCCCTTCCTCTGTCTATTGTCATAAAATGTTGGGGGAAAATATAACGGTATAATCGAACCCAATACATTTTTTCCCTTCTAAAAAACGACGTCTCTCCACATATACACACTCACTGCTCTTGGGGATCAATACTTTGCAGAATGAATGAATAAATAAAAATATATATATATATATGTATAAATATCTAGCGGAAATATCGGATAGGGGGAAAGGGAAAAAAATACTTCTAGTTTGTCGTTAAAACTTACCCCCATCGCTTGGAGCAAAATGCATGAATTTGGTCGTAAAAAAGGAAATTTTGGAGAAATAAAACCAGAAGGAAAAAAAAATTTAGGGAAAAAGTGACGTAGAAAGAGAGGAAATACAGTTTTAGGGGATAGTGGTAGGGGTTGGAGGGATGTTCATTTTATACGCGATAAAATTTCAACTGCTTTCTAGTACATAGAGATATCGTAAAGTTCGAGAGTGACAAGGATTTCCAATCTTCCCCCATATCATGGTTTACTCGAAGCTTTAGGGGAGTTCACGCAATATTTCTTGTTTTTAAGGTGAGGTGTAGTTGAAGTATTTTTCCTTATGTAAAGTAATGACTAATACGTGACTAAAGTAAGTTTAATAAAGAGTTGTTTTATTTTTATGATGGTCTATAATCTTATTAGGTCTTATTTTGGTTGATAGTTAACGATTGGAGAGAAGTTAACTTCTGAACACAATCCAAGTAACATTTTGTTAATAAATGGTTTACGTCAGTGCTTCTTAAATTTTCCAATATTTGCGACCAATATTTAATTATAATTTTCATCGCCCCCTAAATATAATAACCATACTTTGTGTGAGTTCAATAATACTATACTTTGACACACACACACGCGCGCTAAAGCTACAATACATCTTTAAACTCTTAAGTGCCACCGCTGTATATAAACGTCTTGCTCAGCCAAGGTGTTAATTGCTCCGGACGTATATATGCGTGTTTCTGACGTACGAACTTTTTAGTGCACTGCTTTCCATAAAATTATTCCAAAGGCTTTGAAATGTAATAAAAGGGCATTGACAGTGTTTACGAAGAATTTACTTATTTCAGAATATTTGCTTATTATTTTTTTATTTCTTTTCTCCCCCCCCCCTCTCAATACATCACATACACGTGCCTAATGGGAAAACGGTGGCATTGGGGAGCAAATCGCATAAATCTTAATCGGCAGTTAGTTAAGGGATTAATAATAAACCATACAAATTATCAAGATAAACGTTATTTTTTGTCTATATTTTTATACATGACAAGCCCATGTAGGGTCACTGATAATTATATTAAGCTTGGTCTTAAGGTATCCGACTACGTTCGGAACCGTGATTTTAAAAAAGCGCATAAATGGATAATTTTCATTATATTTAGTGTCACTTAGAGTAGAATAGATGTATAAAATTGTTTTAAGGACATTTTGACAAAAAAAAATATTTAAATACAATATTTTGACAAAAAATTAACTTAGAATAATCTTTTTTCCAAATGTTCTCCTTTTGTGAAAAATGCTTCTATTATAATAATGTTTTGCCTGTTTATAGCTCAGAGCTCTCTACAGAGGCTCAACTAGAATTTTTGAAAAATTCACATTATTTTCAGAGTTACCACCCATTGAAATAATTATCGGCTTTTTTTTCTTAAAATTGCTCCCCTCTGTTGTCGTAAAATATGGATAAACCTACTTCTAAGATATATACTTCAAAAATTTTAGTTGAGAGTTAAAAATTTAGTATATACAGAGAAGCATTTTTCACAAAAGGAGAACATATTGTAAAAAGATTTTTCTACGTTAATTTTTTGCCAAAATATTGTATTTAAATAAATTTTTTTTGTCAAAATGTCCTTAAAACAATTTTATGCATGCATTCTAATCTAAGTGACACTAAATATCATGAAAATTATCCATTTATGCGCTTTTGCAAAATCACGGTTCCGAACGTAGTCGGATACATTAACTTAGTATTATTAAATTAATTATAAAATTCATTGTTACAGTACTGAAACATTTACAAATGTATTATATCAGTATAAATATGTATTGATTTTTTTTTATTATCTTCGAATATATTTTGTTTGTTTACTTTCAGTAAATTAATATTTTTCTTAAATAACCTTTTGTTTTGGACTTTTCAGCATGCTTGCGCCCCCTCGTAGAGTCATCACACTCCCCCCTAGGTGGACGCACCCCACAGTTTGTCTCTCTCCTGCTTGCTCTTTAATATTGCACTTTAGAAAGTAATTCGAGAGCCAAATATCAATAGCAGTGGACATATTTCTTATAAATCTGTACAACTTTTAGCCTATTCTGATAATATGAATATGATTGCTCGTACCCTCCCGCCTCCGAAAGAGGCATTCCTTGCCCTTAAGATTGACGCAAGTCGAAAGAGTCTTGGTATAAATGAAAAAGGAATAGAAAATTTCCAAGTAAATCTTTTAGGATTCAGATTTTGTTAATTCAAGATATTTGCTTGCTGTATAACCGAAATAACTGTTTTTTCATTACAGAAAACATAATTTGAAACATTATTATTAATCCATTTGTAAGATTGTGACGTATCTATTCGCGTACTTTCTTCTAACCCTCTTGAGAAATCTTTGGGCTATCGATTCGAGTTATTCACAACCAACCCTTCTGAAGAAGAAATCGTGATATGTAAATTAAGTTTACTATATATAGTCGAGGTTTTCTAGCTAGAGGTGAGTAGCAGTGGATGAAAACCAGAAGTCAGGTGAGATTGTTTATAACAGATATCATTATTGAGAATTATTGTGATTAAATACTTATTAGGAGAAAGATTTAAAGTGACGATTGATCACTGAGATTAAATGTTAGATTAAATAGGATAATAGATTAGATCCTATATAAAGTAAGGATCCAGTTTGATTGTCTCCTAATCATTCGTGTATTTAGGCGGTGTTCCACTTCCGAGGTTAGCACCAAGACATTCTCTTTCTGTTATTGATTGAAATTGTGTCGTTATTTTGTGTGATCAATAAATAGATTGATTGGATCATGATGAGTGTTTCTTCCTAACTCCTACATATCTAAGTGCCCAAGAGAAACGTGAAGACCTCTCACAAGATTTTGATAAAAGCAGTTTTTACACTTGCTGAGGATCAGAAAAAAACAGGAAAATAATTGTTCACAAAAAAAAATAGGCTCTATATTTATTTTCAAAGGAAAAAAAAAACAGCTTCTGATTATTTAATACAGGTGGGCAAGGAAATGAAAATATTTCAAATTTACTAAACAAAGAAAACATGCAATTTTATTGCAAACTTTCCACATATAGATTAATACAGAATTATAGAGATTTACAAAAAATGTTTTGTAAACTTCACTTTCAAGACGTAGAAAAAATGACACCACAAAAATTTATTAAATAACAAATTTTTACGAAAATATTCGAAAAGTTTATATATATATATATAATTAAGTTAAATTAATTAACGTAATTAAGACATCGCAGTATTCATTAAGTTAATCCTCTGGAATTTGTATCCCATTGAGTAAACAATTACCATTATTACCCTCTTCATTACAATAATTCAATTAATTACTAACTAAAACAACTCTATTACAAATGTTGGTTAATCTTCATCGTAATTTATTAGATATACATATATAATCGCGTTAATAACATTAACTGGTTAGATACGCTAAAATTAATAAAGGCTCATTACCCGAAAATTAATATTATAATCACCAGCACACAATTAACACAAGTTATAACAACGTGGTTTATATAAATATGCTTTGAGACTAACATATTCACTATCATCCTGTATCATTTAGCCATCAGAGGCATTGTGTATAATCTTGTTAAAGGTTTAAATTCATTAATTAAATTCTTATGGGTGTGCTTAACTTTGTTATTTAAATTTTATATATATCTTGTTCAACATTTCAATCGTTAATAAAATATTTTTTATTCTTAAATTCAATTTCAAATACATTTTTTTAAAACTTGTAGTGGATGATACATGATGTTAATACAGTTTTTTCAAATGTTAATTCATTAATTCTAAAAAATTAATGAATAAATAGCAGCAAACAGAAATAATAGTCCAACAGCATATATAAAAAGGAAAATCGCTCAAGATGTCCCTGTAGTGTAATGGATAGCGCGTTGGACTTCCAATTTAAAGGTGGTGGGTTCGAATCCCACCTGGGATGGCCTAACTTCTGAGAATGCGATTTCCTTTTTACTATATACTATTTTATTGGAATAATGAAGTTTAATTAATGAATAAATCGTAACAAACAAAAATAATAGTCCAACATCTTATGTAGAAAGGATAATAGGAAAATTGTAAGGAAAATCGCCTTCTATTTTGCTACTTAATATTGTGATTCTGTCATATGTATATACATATTTATATACTAATTGCTGTTATTTAATAAAAAGTAACTAAAATAAAATGTTTCTTTGCTGACCTAAGTAGGAATTGTGACTTAATTTTTTATATTACTTATTTACTCTCAAATTGGTTGCATTTTGGCAATTTAACCTTTGCAGACACGGCAAGTGCCCAATTGTGAAATCCATTTCATTGGTGACACTATCAAGTTGCGGCTCCCCCAACAAAATTTTGACGTTTGAATTCACTCAATTCACGCCCTCGTTGGATGCTAAATATTCCCATATTGCCGTGATTTAATTTTGTACTAGAGCCAAATTGATACTTGAGGGACATTTCACATGCAATATAATCATATGATATGCGTGCCTACGATTTTCGCATCCAGAAAATCTATCGACACCAGCCGGAATCGAACCCGCAACTTTGTGCTTACGAGGTGGGCACATAACCTCCAAACCACTGAGCTGACGCGAATATAAATATCAATCTTAAGATTTAAATTTTTAAGAAAAGCAAAACTCCTTAGTTTTAAACAGTGATTCCCAAAGTGGTCTATATCAACCCCCATGGGTCTCTGACGACCTGCAAGGAGTGCACACCAACGAAACAATAATTTGGGGGTATATAGGTGTAAATGGGGGTCTACGATAGTGGATCTCATTAAACCAGATCGTGACTTCAATTTTGAAAGAAAATTGAAACCAGAAAGTGGAAACCAGATTTACCTATTTAACAGATTTATTTACTAAATTTAATGAAGTTATTCAGTCACCCATTCGGTATAGTGGTTAGCGACGGTGACTGCTGTGCCGTAGGGCCTGGGTTCGATGGATGGGTGGATGTTTGTAAATGTATAGTGTCTTCGCGGCATGGAGGTACTCTAAAACAACCATTGAGTCGCAAGTCCTCTCGTGAGATTGGTGGAAGGGAATGAGAGATAGGAGGCTCCTGACCCTCCCCCAGGGTTGTCTCCCTGAAAGTTGTGGTAGAATCGAGCTAAATTGTACTGTTACCTGTATGGTGCTCAAGGCTACGGCCAATGAAAGGTGTACATCTAGCCCCTTGCCATGATGTTCATGGGCCTCGAACTGACTACGTCAGACAGGTGGCATTAGCAACAACAACAATGAGGTTAATTTGCAGTTACAAGGATCTGTATTTCAGCGCTTCTTGCCAGAATGAAGGTGAATTGTATAATATTGGACGTTAAGAATTTTCCCAGTTTCTTAATTTGTCAACGACATTCTGCGAGAAAAATGACGTTTTAACCTACGTTCAACATTTAAATGCCCTTTATTTAGGTTTTGAAACTAGGTTTTTGAGAACGCTTTGAGTATGGTAATTACCACATTAGCCAATGAATTCATATGGTCACATTGAAAAAAAACCCATCAAATTTCGTATTGCAAGAGAAACTGATTGGAATAAGCAGTAACGGAGATCTTAAAGTAAATCTTAGAAACATCAAAAATTTTGGAAGTACCAGATTCATCCACCCCATTAAAAGCATTTGTTTGCTGCTCAGTTACATTATGTAATAGTTATTTCTCATGTATTAATCAAATTTTAATTTAATTAACATGTGTTTTAATTTTTAAATACTATACTTCACAACAGTAAGAAATTTAAATTTTTTTAAGTAGCTGTCAAAAAGACATTTAAGTTGATAAATTTGCAAAAATTCAATATTAGGTACGGAGGGGTCTACCGAAAACTGAAAAACATGGCAAGGGGTCTATGAGACAAAAAAGTTTGGGAAACTCTGGTTTTAATAGAGAAAACTATTATTGTCCCATAACTTTTATTCGTAATAAATACATACATTCTAATATCCGGTATCATCAACCAGCGAATTTTAACCGAGTTAAATACATCCAAATTCCCAGTTCACTCAGCAGACATTTTAAACGCCGTCACGATTGTAAATTCTATACCGCCGTGTTTATATTTAACGAAACCGCCAGTAATGCAAATAAAATCTTATTGATTCAACCCCGCGGCTGAAAACGGTGTTTTAGATTCGCTAAAATGTTTATCAAAGATTTTTGTCAAGATAAAGTTAGGGGTTGATGCAAGAGTTTAATTTTAAAGCCTTTTCTCCCTTACTACTTTCTCTCTCTCTGGTAAAATACTATTTTTTCCCTACTCTTTTTCCTTTCTTTTTTAAAAACTTCTACCTTAGTAATCATTACGTAGCTTACGGGGGAAAATATTATGCCGAGGTAGAAGACTTATTTAACTTTGCCTAGCAGATTTCAATTTATTTTTAATTTTTATTTCTGTATTTAAATTTTTTTTTTATATTTATATATATAAATGATTCAAGTACGTGAACTGGATTTGAAAAGATAAATCACTAATTAATAAAAATTTCTTCACACTTGCTCTTTTTTCAAAAATTTATTTGGAATAAAAATGAATGTTCTTAGAGAGAAATCTTACAGAATTAAGTGACTCCAAACCAGCATTTTAGTTTTTCGAAAAAAAAATAAATAAATAAACACATTTTTAAAAAATATTTAAAATAATTAAAAACAAATTAAAAGTTCTGGGGCTTTATTTATATTAGATTGGGGAAAAAGAAATCCATTATTTTTGCATGAAATTCAAGACTTTATTTAACATGTTTCGGATTGTCCGATTTGGGTCAAATATGCTCCGTTTTGTTGCAACATCTGTTGCCATTTTAAAAGTAGCTTCATAATGGCTCTCTCATAGAATTATTGGTACTTATTGGCGAAAAACTCTAGTAATCTATTTTAACAATCTTCTCTTGATTCCGATTTCTTTTCACTCAGGAAGTTTTGCAATGCGAGAAAAAGATAATAATTGCTTAGTGCCAGGTCCGAACTATATGGTGGATGCATTAAAACTTCCCAACCAAGCTCCCAGAGTTTCTGGAGAGTCACTACAGACGTGTTTGGCCTGGCGTTTTCCTGATGGAATACAACACTTCTTCTGTTGGTCAATTCTGGCCATTTCTGGTCAATTGCTAGCTTCAAACGGTCCAGTTGTTGACAGTAGAGATCTGAATTTAGTGTTTGGCCATACGGAAGTAACTCATAATAAATGATTCCTTACCAGTCCCACCAAATACACAGTAGAACCTTCGTGACTGCTTGTCCTGGTTTGGCTACCGTGTGAGCTGCTTCACCAAGCTTTGACCACGATTATTTTCGCACAATATTGTCGTATGTGACCCATTTCTCATCCCCAGTCATCATCCACTTAAGAAATGGGTCGATTTCATTCCATTTGTGGCCAAGGCTTTGCAGATGGAAATTCGATCGTGTTAATTGGTGAGGCACCCAAACATCGAGCTTCTTTTTGAATCCAACTTTGCGCAAATGGTTTAAAACTGTTTTATTGTCAATCTTTAGCTCCTGGGCGATGCTACGACTACTAACATGCCGGTCAACTTCGATTATTTCTGTGATTTTATCGACGTTTTCAACGACGGGCCTGCCTGTGTGAAGTACATCTTTAACATCAAAAATGCCTGAACGGAATCGACGAAACCAAAATTGCACGTACTTAGCTGTTACAGTATCCGCACTATAAACACCATTCACAGTTTCAGCAGCCTGGCTCACATTTTCACTTTTATCAAAGAAAAACTGTAAAATGTGCCAAATTTTCTCTTTGTTGACTTCCATTTTTAACACCCTGTAACTCACAACTAAATGGACCAAAAAAAAAAAGCAAAATAATTATTTTTTGTATGAAATGTCACCTTGACAATGAGTATAAATTTGAAAGTTTGATCGATACTTCACGAGATATCGATACTACAGCCATCTACCGAAAAAATAATGGATTTCTTTTTCCCCAACCTAACATGTCCTTTAACCGCTTTCTTCTATATCTTCTATATCAAATACCTTTTTGGTTTTTTTTATAGCGAAAAAGTTCTACTTTCTTTAAATGGACTTTAAATACGAATGTAATTGAAATTAGTGAATCAAAAACTATTTAAAATCTTAATTTTTGTGAGAGAAGGAAAGATATTTCTATTCTTAAGTTTTAAAATGTATGTATGCAAGTAAGATTGTTTTTAATATGTTCGTACTAATAAAAATAATTTTATATGAACATTTTGTCTGTAGTGCGAAATATTAAACTATATTTCAAATTACTGTTTTATTTATTTATTTATTTTTAAAATTTAATGCGCTTGGAAAGAATAAAACATTTTTTTTTATATATAGGGTGCCCCGAAACTCAACTTCAATTGGGAATGGGATAAAAGAGGGAGTCATATTAGTTCTGGGAAAAATTTTAAAAAAAGTTCCATATTTCTTAGTGATGACTAATATAATTTTGAAAACGTAGAAAATTGAGTACTCCATCACATCATTAGATACTATGACCACAAATTTCACAATTTTACAATGATTTTTTCACTAACACTATCTTACTCAGCCGTTCTATCAATAACTGTCAGAAATTGCTCAAAACCTTTTACTGGTTTCGTTAAAATCAATGTAGTTTGTTTAAATCGGGATTTGAAAAACTGATGTCCCTTAACTTTGACTTTCCATAAAAAGAAAAATACTGCATAACACATCAGGAGATTTGTACCATTTAATTAAGATTTCAAAATGGTACAACTCTTGTTCTTTTGTAACCATAACAGTCATAGGTTGTTTTTTTTATCTGGAAAATCTTTTTAAAAACACCTCTGTTGTCATCCTCCATCACATCATTATGTATTGTGACCACAAATTCCACAATTTGCACCGAGTTTTTCTATAATGTCATCTTATATAGCCATGTTATTGACCACATCACAAACAAAGCAAACACTTTTGCTGGTTTAGTTAAAATTAGCGTAATTTCAGTCAGTTTGAGAAAATGATGTCATCTAACTTTGACTCACCAAAAAAAAAAAAAAAAATATTATTACATTCTATCCTAGGCAAGTTATTTCAGAAATTGAAATTAAATTAAAAGATAAAAGTTATTGATCAGTCTTAAATTATCTATTTATTTAATCGTTGCAAAAAACTTGAAAAATAGTTTTTATAATCTTTTATTAAACCTAGTTATTTTTTGTTCCATACAGAATCTTCTAATCACAGAATGGAATCAATTTTTAATATAAAATTTGAATTTTATAACTCGTCAAGCGAAATTCATTCGCAAATTTAATAATGCTATATGATTTGGAAACGTTTGTCAGTTGATGCGAATATTTATATTTTTTTCTTATGTCTAATATATTTCAGAAATATATTTTACGAAAATAAGATTAGATAGTTACCAAACGCACTAGGTCCAATTGGATATCTACTGAAAATAATTAGTTACTTCGAATTAGTTAGTTAACTGAGAATGGATTAAATCAAAATAGATTACTATAAATAAAAAAGGGTATTTATAATAAAATGATAGCACTTTTCCGTTTCACCGGCGCAAATCTCGCCTGATTGGTGTTATTGGCGACAACACACAATATGCACGTAAAAATTATTATTTCTCTTTAGTTTTTCATCCACTTTTGATGTATTAGGGGAAAAAACATTACTGGTAAGAAAAGACTACGAATTGTTTTGAAAATGTGGTTGTAAAAGGTTACCAGTGAGAATATTCTGTTTGGCGTCGGTTCTAACATTTTTGGTGAATTTAAAACCTGCACCGACAGAATAATAATAAAATACTAACATTATAATTTTACGAAAAACTATTAATTAACTATAGAATTGTGTTACCAGTAACCGTCTGAAAAAATAAGATTTTTACGAGAATCAATAAAAGTTATGCTACACATAAAATTTTAAGCAGTATCCAATAATATAGTTCCCTTTTTTTTTCTTTTTTTTTTTTTTTTAAAAAAAAGTGATTTTCGTTATATATTCAAATAACAAACATAAACATCTACAAATTTTCTCTCCTATCGTAAATTTTGAAATTTTCGAATTCTAAAATTCAAATATTTTTTTCGAAAGTATTCGATTAGATAAAAACCCATAAATAATCGTCATGTTCATAGCCGACGAGAATATACGTACGTTCTAAAAAAATACTCTTTTCTGTAATATCTCTTCTTTAAGAGAAGCCTTTAAAAGACATTTATCAAAGTGTTTTAAGAATACAGTTCAATTTTTCAAAGGAGTTGTTTCTGTTTTTTCACAACCCGGTTAGATTCTCTAGAAGTATCACATAATAAACTTCCGCAATATTTATGTATCTTTCTAGTTGTATTTTTTGAAAATTCAATATAAACCATTTATTTAGATAACTTATAAGTAATATAATTCACGTTAATATTCTATTGAGAGCTTTTAATCCACAATTGTCTTGAAGATTCCAGGACTTCGCGTGATGATTAGATTCTACTTTACCCGTCTAACATGATACGTAGTAGGATTCAAAAGTTCCCAGACAGAGTCTATAACTTAAAGAGCATTGCCAATCAAACTGCTGAAACACATCCTTCTTCGAAATAAGACCCTCGAGTAACACACTTTTGCCATGGCTTGTAAAGGTCATCGAAACATTTCTGGAATCCATTTTTAGCCATGTCCTTTAATTCAGCCTGGGATACACTTTTAACTTCATCTGCAGATTGGTCTTTGCTTAATATGCGCGGGAAACGGAAACGATGTTGTTGACACCCTAAGCACCCGTTGCAGTATCCATTGACATGGTGAACGAGGATATCTCAACTGATTCTGTTATTGTTTGAAGCCTGTTCTTACGTACCGCTGCAGAAACCTTTTCCATGTTTTTCAGCAACCTATGGCACGCGGTACAATTCTGAGTGGCACTCGGCACTACTCAATAAATTTGTCAGTTTTTGAGAAGATGGAAATTGATAAATTCGTAATGTACCTTATTTGATAAATATATTCAGAATTGTGGATAGTTACTGAATTACGAAGAAATTTGAAAAATAACTCTAAAGATAAATATACAGCTATTTTGTAAATTATTATTGAATGGAGAGATTTAATTGTTTTTAAAGAGAGAAAGTTGAATGTACTCTGCTTTCCGCTTTGGATTCTACATATCGAGTAAAAAGTCTTTTCTCGTATGAAAAATATTTCGAGTACGCTTAGAAATTGTTAAACAACTGAATGTTCTGAATCGTATCAAATTGAAAGTCACACGTTATACTCCTGATTTTGGGATACGAAAATAGAGCGGTGCAAGCACTAGATTCACACACATTGAAGTTTTTATTTAACTATAATGAAGGGAAATACTTGTATTTTAGGTTGTCTATTTCTAATTCTAATAAATATCTTAAAAAATAAATGATATATGTAAAATTTTAATTTTTAAAATTTTTTTTAAAGAAATAGTTATATTCTATGCTGTTTATTTTCATATTACTAAACATCTTTGAATGATGCAAAATTAATACATTATAAAACTGTATAAATCTATATTATTTATCTGTATTTTCTAACTCTGTATACATTATCGCAGGAATTGAATTGTTTCAAAAATGTACAACTGTGTGGCACGCTGAATCCTATAGGTAGATTGGTTTGGCACGCCACAGCTAAATGGTTGCCAACCCCTGCCACCGTGTAGAGAGGTAGTAGTCGGCACCTAGCACCTTAAAATTGTCAATGCTAAAATTTCTCACCCTGGTGTGGAAGCTTGAAGATTAGGACGCCAAATGAAGTGTCATTCTTTTTATTTGAATGAAGATCAAAATTACGAGGTCTATCTAAAGTAAGTGTTTATTATCGTATGTACTGTTGTTCTTATAAATATGATGTAAAAAATTCTTAATCCCTTTTCTACTATGAAACCTACTGTATATTTTCTGAAATTTTGCCAACAGAGTTCATCAAAGTATTCAGCTCTATACTGATGTTCTTTTCATTTTGAGACTAATTCTAGTTAAAAAATTAATTGAAATAAATTGAATTGTTGGCGCCAGTTGGCGAGAAATTCTTTGTATAGATTTAGCTCCGAGCCAACTGTTTTAACTTTTTTGTAATCAGTTCGAAAAGTGTAGTGATCCGGTTTTTTTTTTTTAATTTGTTAAATTTACAGTCCGCTTAATTATTTTAGTCGGCATGAATGTTAATTCAAATATAGGATAATTCTAATACTTAAATAAAAATGTTTATTTCCTTTTAATAATAAGCAAAGAAAAAAAGAAAGTTATAAAAAAAATTGAACCCATTACAAAAGAAAAAGCTAATTTCAAAAAATTGTAACCACAAAAAAATATTGAATGTTTTAAGACTAAATACACTTCAAACATGAGGCCCACATTTAAATGTTTACTTTTTTTCCAATAATAAGCGAAATATACTCAAGAATATCAAAATAAAAATGCAGCATCAAACAATTGTAACCAAATAAAAAGATGCAGACAACATAAAAAATAAACATATTAAAAGAAAAATATAACATAAAAAAACTATAACCATATTAAAAGACAAAGTTTAAAAAATAGTAACCACATCTAAACAAAATTAAATGTTTTAAAGCCTTGATGCACTTTTAAAAACGGTGTCCTCATCTTAAACACACAAGGCTGAGAAAAATATTTTACAATAATATAAGCTCGACACATTTGATGAATGAAAATCCCCTTTCTGTGTTTCACCATCACATAAGTGCCTAACGACCTCTATCGGTCAATTATTTAAATAACCACCATCAAGCATCAAATGGACAGAGAAGACCTCTCAACACTTTCCACTCGAACTGCTGCTTCTATTGAGAGGTCATCTCCCCATAATTCTTCGTCGGCCCTCCCCAACTAGCAAAGTGGAAAAACATCTCTTGATAGATGGACAGTCTGGACATATGGATGGTCAGTCCGAAAGGGAGGTCAAGCGATCTCAAGCCATGATCATTATATGAAGCGACGGAGGATGTAAGGTTATTGTTCAGAAGCTTTATTCAGCCGTTATAAATAATTGGGCTGAGTGACTTTCGATAGCGGAGACGCGAGCGATGATTGGTTGTACGACGGAAGTTACTTCAAAAGAACGTAGACTCAGGCCACGGAAGTAATTCTTTCGCGATGGGAAACTTCTTTTTCGAGGATGGGATGCAATCCAGGGCTATAAATCTCTAATATCAAAGAAACCAGCGGTTTGAAGCTTTGCCAATAGAAAATGGTAATATTTTCTTGAGTATGCGGTTTAACCCTTTCCAAGGACATTTATTTTTCTTTTGAATTTCCTGTAGTTTTTTTCATATGTTTCATTAACAATTAAACAATAGCATTTAAGGAAATATATTTTATTTAGCCGAATTTTATTTTTACTTTTAAATGTTAGAAGTGGGAAGAATACTTTCCAAAGAACCATTCCCCGTCATAAGGAAAATTAAACTAAATGGTGATTATTTGCCATGAAAAGATGAGAAGCATGTTGAAATGCACATGGGGACATCACATTCTGCACGCATGTAGCGGCTCCTCTTTTCTTGTCAATTTCTGCTACATTTCCCACATCATCTATAATTGGAAACCATCTTTGGAATATGATTTCCCACACTGGCTAAGCGAACATAATCCAAAACTACACACTTTTTTGTTTGTAAGCTAGCAGGATGCCCTTTCCTTTTTCTTGAGGATTAATTGGAAACCATCTTTGGAATATGATTTCCCACTCTGGCTAAGCGGACATCATCCAAAACTACACACTTCTTTGCTTGTAAGCTAGCAGGATGCCCTTTCCTTTTTCTTGAGAAATATCCGACTATTAGTTGACGAGCTAATGATGTACGGAAGTGACCTACTGAAGGGATGAAAGACTGAGTCGACCTTTCCCAGCCCGGGGTTTCAACCTCGGACCTGTAGTGTGGAAGCGCGATACACTAACCACTCAGGGGGCTCACCTTCTTTAGGTGGGTACGGGTGTCACAATCCCGAGGTACCCTCTCTAGTGATCTTTTCCTTTTCCCAAGGGGTTTACTATCTTTGGTAAACAAGGGGTGTCACGACCCCGGGGTACCCCAGTGATCCTTCTCTATTTTCGACCCTTCATCTTGTCATCCAATTTCTTCTTTTCTTCTTTTCCCGTCTAGACGACAGACCTATGAATGTTTGGCGCAGTATAGCCAAAACTGGCTCTTGCGCCATAAAACACCAAACTCAACTCAACGCGATTCATTAACCACTCAGCCACTGTGTTTCTGGAAGAATATTATTACAATAAAAAAGTTTTTAAATTCTATTCTTTGAAAGAAAGGAAGAAAAAACGACATTTTTTCAGAGAACATTCTCCTTTTTGAAAAATCCTTCTATAATAATCATATTTTGAATACATGCATAGTTAAGACTTTTGTGGAGAACCTGAACCAGAATTTTTGGAAAAACTCCCGTCATTGTTAGAGTTTTCAACTGAAATAATAAAAAGGTGTTTTTTTTGTTAAAATTTTGCTACTCCTGATATATCAAAAATACGAATAAGTACTCTTCTAAATTACATACTTAAAAAAAATAGTAAAGGTTTTGTATATAAGTCTTAGCTATATATAGGCAAATATTATTAATACTGAAGAATTTTCAATAAATACTTCAGTGTTTTAAAAATATGTAATTCTGTTACCTTTTGCAATATTATTATTACAGAAGAATTCAGTGTTTTTAAAAATACATCCTTCTGTTATTTTTCGCCAGATAAAATTGCGTTCAAATAATTTTTTTATTGTAATAATATTCTTGAAGCATAATATTATTCTTACTAAACTAAACTCAGTGGCGCAACAGCCCATAGAGCTTACTGTGCCCAACTCAGTTTACATGACCTTGGGCGCTGAGGTGCATGAGCAGATGTTCCGATCAGGTAGTCAGTCTGAAGCGAAAACCTCAGTGGTTAGTTCCCAAGCAAGCCTAATGCTCATTTATCAACCCACTGAAGGCATAAAAGGTTGGGTCTACCTTGCCCAGCCTGGGGTTTGAACCCCGGACCTGTGGCGTGGGAACACGATACGCTACCGCTCAGCCACTAGGCTTCATATTATTCTTAATGTAATAAATTTCTTGATATCGTTTTATACCAGGAAAAATTACAGATTTTATTGATAATCGTATTGAAAAGCAATTCGACTATTCGTCTTCAATAACTTGAGCAAAATATGACAATTTGTCCTGCAAACATCATTCCTGTAATGTTTGAGAAAATTGTGATTTTTGTCCTTTATTGAAGTCATACACATTTGAAACATTTTAGTTCAGTTTGATTAGATTTTTTCTCCAATTATTAAAGAAAAATGGAAAAGTCTTTAAAAGTAGGTAAGTATACTTTCTCTTAGTCAAAACATTCACTGCAGTTACGATATTTATGGTGTACAATAAAAAGAATTATAAAAAGAAAAGTATTGGGGTAACTGCATCACATCCCGCTCGACCACTTACGTTCATATCGAGTGCGCGATTTCTTCTGGATTAAAAATGCATCGAATTATGGATCCTATTTTCAATTTAAAGTGAAGACAGCATTAGCTAATTTTTGTTGTTAAGAAGTGTTGGAAAGCCAAAATCTTATTTTTTTGACAATTTGAGATTTTTACTTTTTCAAATTGTATAGATTTTAACCTTTCTAAAAATACCTTACTTTAACCTCTAGGGTAATTAGAAGCCCTTAAAACCTATTTTTAAATAATCGTTGAAACTGGGCCAAGCCCATTTGGATGGCGAAAAATGTATAAACAAAGTACTTCGTTTTTGCTTAAAAGTCGAACGTCTGATATGTACCAAAACATGTATCTTTTATTGTAAATTGAGCATTTTAATTTTTTATTTACTAGCCAATTAGAAGCCTCACTGTATATATTAAAATCAGTTTATCTCAAAATGTAAATTTTACTGTTCGATGTACCTTTACTGAGAAACTACTGTTCACAGGTATGTAAATTTTTTATGATATATTTATAATAATGGCTAATATATACTAAAAGGAGCTTTTTGTAAAAAAAAACTCAAAAATTCATTTTTTACAAATTGTCTCATGTGAAAATGGGTCAAATTTCACTATTTTCGATAAAATTCTTTATAAATCATGAAAAAAAATTCAAAATTAGCTAAAAACTCATTTCAGTATAATGAAAAAGGTGTACTTTAATTGTATGGAAAATTTCAAACATGTACATATAACAGATTTTGAGAAAAAGTACATGGAAAACATTCAATTTAACATTGTCAATATAGACAGAGAGAGAGAGAGAGAGGTTTCCAACTCCTCTTAATGACAAAGAACTACCGTAAAATCCGGCGTATAACGCACACTTTGAACACAAAAAGTAAGATGGAAATTTAAGGGTGCACGTTATACGCCGATTATAAAAACGATAGCTTTAAAAATAACAAAAAAGATGAGTAGAAAAAAAATTACTTCTACATGCATCGAAGTACTGTTTATTTAAAAGAAATGACTTGCCTCGTGAACTAAAAGAGTTGTAGTTCTAAAAGTAAACTATTTTTCAAAAGTTCGGGATAATACATGGAATAAATGACTTCAAAACATAAGAGCAATGTATGCTAATATTTCAGATTTTTTCGTAAAAAAGGGGGTGCGCGTTATAAGGCGAATATACCTAAAAATTAAAAACTACATCTTCAAAGTATGGGTGCGCGTTATACGCCGGATTTTACGGTATTTATAATGTTCTTTCATTCAAAAGCAATTTTTATGTTATAAGTCTCCTCCACACCAACTATTCATCTACGAAAAAGTACCAATTCAAAATTATCAAGCTACATTAACTCCACCCATCCACAAACCTTGGCGATTTGTTACTTCACCGCTGTATTACCACTGTAGAGATCCAACAATCGAATAGTTAAGCTACCAGTGGTAACAGAATCGCAGCGGAACATACCATTAGAGATTTCTAATCAGTAGTCCTGTTCAACGCGCGGGGTCTGAAATTAATGGAGAGAGCCTTCGTACAGTCACCAGCGACAGGTAATTAGCACTACCTGTCACCGCCTGTCTCGTCACCAGATTCCGGAACATTCTGTAGAACTTCCAAGACCTCGGCCCCACCAATAACGCTGTATTAAGCCCCCTTCCAGTTTCCCACAGACGACTTATCAATAGGAACTGATACTTCGGCAAGAAACGATAAAATTACGGGAACCTATATAATGCCCAATGCAGTTCTTGATTTCAGACTAAATGTTGTTTTGGTAAAGACTAATAAGGAATATTCGTGACGAGTTTTGGTTGAGTAATGTATTGAATGGTAACCTGTAATGGAATTAGTTTGATATGGTATTTGAATGATTTGTAGTTCGGGAGGAATGTTTTAAGGGCTCATAGGACTCTTAAATCGCAAATTTTTCAATTTTTTGAAAAATGTATATGTTACAGCCTTAATATTTTTGAGCATTTTGGTGCCAAAATTGTGTCGATACTATGAAAACTTCCGAAGTTATTAAGAAATAAGTAGTGAAAATTAAACGAAAACCCTTTCTGTTTCTTATCTTTAACTTCATTTTTTGGTAAAACAAAAAAAATTTAGCTTCCGCTCAGGGTTTCTCAGAAACTATTTGAGGTATCAATTTGAAATTTCCTACACATGTTCAAAATAAGGCTCTTCATAACTTATACATCAATTTTAAAAAAAATAAAAAAAAAATAATAGAATCTTCTTTGATTTATAATTAGTTTTTCTAAAAATTTTAAAATTTTCGTTATAATTGTATTTAAAAAATATTTTTTTTTCTCTAAATTTCTTAAAAGTATGTATAACTTCAAAAGTGAGCATTTGTATACCAAGTAAAATTATTTTTGTAAATTTTGATCCTTTTTGTACTTCAGAATCCTTCGCGGTGTAAAATACTAATTTTCATATTTTTAAAAAATTGTCCAATATTTATTTTTTTATAACTTTTTAAATTTCTTCTCAAATTCTCTGAAATATTTTGAAATAATGTATAGATATATAATTATCTTGTGGTAAAAATTTCAAATTATTGTTTCGTTTTATTGCTAAGTTACAATACATTGGTTTGAAGAAGGATGTGTTTTTCAAGTGCACGGATATCTGTTAAGAGTCCTGTGAGCCCTTAAATTTTGTTGGAATTTATGCATCCACTTGAGCTCAATATTTAACAAAAGGTTTACGCATCAAATTCCTGTCTCTCACTACGTTGAGTACTGAGATTTTACAAAAGCGTATAAATGTATATGTTTTTAAAATTTACTGTCACTTGAATTAGAATATGCAAATAGAATTGTTTTAAGAATATTATTTCGAGAAAAAGTAATTTAAATGCACCTTTTTTTTTTTGGCGAAAAAATGTCATATTTTCAAAACATACTCTCTGTTTTGGAAAATGCTTCTAAAAAGTAATATTTTGCTTTTATATAGCTAAGACTTTTGTATACAGCCTGAACAAAGTTTTTTGAAATATATCTTTTACAAGATGGTTTATTCATATTTTATTGTGTCAGATTAGAGAAAATTTAAAAAAAAAGCACCACTTATTATTTCGATTGATGGTAACTGATAAGAATGAATTTTTTTGAAAAGACTAGTTTAGGCTTTGTAAGGGTCTTAGCTATATATATATAGAGAGAGAGAGAAAAAATATCATAAAAGAAGCATTTTCCTAACAGGAGAATGTTTTGAAAATACCCATACTTCATTTTAATTTCATTTACTGCCAAAAAAATTGCACTTAAATAACTTTTTCTTGCAACAATTTTATATTTTTAATTTAAATGACTCTAAATAGCAAAAATTATTCATTTGTACGTTTTTGCGAAATCACGGTTTCAAACGTAGTCAGAAAACTTAATTTCAGTGAGATAGGGTTTTTTTCATGCATTTGTACTTTTCAGTGGTTCATAGCTTTACATTCATCGTAATGAAAGTAAAATTTTTGAAATGTATTCTTCTATTGAAAACTGTCCTTGAAATCAAGAATTCAATTGTGTGATAAATAATGTTAAATTACTTTTACTGTAAATGGGAAAACAGGCGTTGAGATTTATTGTTTGGATAATTCATCAAACAAATTCCCAGTCGAATGATGATTGGAAAACATTTTCGGAAACAAATTTTATTGCAAACTATTTTTTCTTCTTCATTAATAAAACTTCAATTAAACCATTATTCACTATTTTATGTTTAAACAGTTTCAGTCTTTTCAGAGAAGCATTATTTTAAATTTTAATTCACAAAGATTAATTTGAAATAGATATGAAAAAAAAAAACGAGAAAAATCTTTAATATCTTTAAGAATTACTAATATTATTCAAAAATATTTATAATAAAAATGCATTTTAAAAGTCATTTTAAATTAATTTTATGATAAACAAGAATTATTTGATATTTTCTGTATTTCAAGTCTCATTCACCCGTAATAAAAGCTTACTAGTCAGTACTAGTTATAATAATTCTAATTCGACACTACTTTTCCTCATAACAGGATTTATCCGTACAACAGTTTTATAACAGTAAATGTTACAAATATATATTTGATGATAAGAATTTTGATTATTAATTTTAATTTAAAAAATTATTTCTCAAGATTTTTTAAAAGTACCAAGTTTACTTAAAAAAATATCTATATAAATAAAAAGAATATTAATAAATAATATCACACTTACGGTTTTCACGCTCAAGTGTCTTTATTAAACATTTGGCTTTGAACGATACTTGCTGCAGATGTGAATCAGCATTTGTGTTGTCTACGGAGGCTTCCAAATAAAGTCCTTTGATCTCAGGGCCATGTAAGAGTAATATAAAAGAATAATGTCTTGGTTCAGCATGGTAAGATACTTCAGTTCCTCTAAAATTATATATAAAAAAAAGAAAATTTTATATAGATGCAACAGTTATTTACAATATAATATTATACAAGTTTTCAGATTTTTTTGGTTGCTTTTTATAATTTCGTAGATAATATGCTTTATATCATGCAATTATGCAAACAAGTAATATAAAAAAAAATTTAAGTCAATACCTATTTAGGTCAATAAAAAAGAATTTTATTTTAGTTACTCTTCATTACATCTTTACAATTAATATAAATATGTATATACATATGAAAGAATCCTAATATTAAGTGTCAAAATAGAAAGGGATTTTCCTTGAAATTTTTATATTTTCCTTTTTATATACGGTGTTGGACCATCGTTTTTGATTGTTACTATATATATTTATTCATTGAATTTAATTATTCTAATAACATAGTACAGTAAAAAAGAAATCGCATTCTTAGAAATAAGGTCAACCCTGGTAGGATTCGTGCCCACAACCTTTGGATTAGAAGTACAACACGCTACAGAGACAGAACGAACAATTTTCCTTTCTATATACGTTATTGGGCTATTGTTTGTGTGTTACTATTTATTCATTAATTAAATGGAATTCGTGAATTAATATTTGAAAAAACTGTATTAACATCAAGTGTCATCTACTACAAGTTTAAAAAAATGTATTTATTATTTTATATAAATTATTATTTGATATAGTACTTATGAAAATCAACAAATGTCGACGTTTTTACAGAATTTCACAAAAAGAAAAATGAATTTGCTTGTTTCGCCATAAAAAATGCACACACTTAAAATTTAAAAAAATTCATTCATAGCTTTTTATAAGTATAAATTAAATATATAAGAGATTCAAATTTACAAAAGAACAATTTAAGTTTAGGGGATATTTGAAAACATATGCATATTTCATGAACTCTATAAATATTTTATAAAATAAATATAACTTTAATTGATTAAAGAATTATACTATGGTTATATATATAATTATTATTATTATTATATTTAATAGTAGCATATATATCACGTGTAATAGAAGTAAAAATAAAAACATAATTGAAAATATTCCAAAAAAGTTTAAAAAATTAATACAAAAATTTAAAAAAGCGATTTAAATATATATAATACAGTATGCCTATAGAGGCATTCACAGAATTCAAATGTAATATTACACAACAGCCTAATAAATATAACTTTGGTACAGATAATAATATCTTTTTAATTATATTAAAAATCCGATTAAAAAAATTGCAAAATAAATTTATTATAGTTCATGTCGATAAAGTACCAGGAAATTTTTCCTTCATATGTAAATATTACGATAGTTTAATGATCAGCAAATATTTTGATAATAATACAGCTTTTATTAAGTCATTAGTTTCTGATAGAGAAATAAATAATCGCATTTTGTCTTTTCATAAACAATTAAGAATACAAATTAATAATAATTTTAAATTTCCACATATATTTCTTACTCCTAAATTTCATGAAGACACAGTCAAGTTTAGGACAATTACTAATTGTTTTAATACATATATCAGCAAATCAGGCAAAATTCTCCATGTAATGTTACAAGATACAATAAATAATCTTAAATCCACAGTCATACTTAAAAATAGTAAACAACTTATTGAACAAATTAAAGATAAAAAAAAATTTCTTCAGTCAATAGTTTAGATTTTGAAGATCTTTTTAACTCTATTAATATTGATGATATGTTTAATATACTTGTAAAATTTCTTAAAGATAATTTATTTAAAAATGTTAATTATGGTAGATTTGGGTCTCTACTTAGGTTTGTACTTAAAGAGAACTATTATCAACAGATTAAAGGTTTGCCACAAGATAACCCTGCTAGCAACTGTCTTGCAAATTTATAATTACATTATTTTGAAAATAGTTGCATTAATAATTCTGAAAATTACACTTTTCGTTATATAGATGATATTATCATCTTTGACAAGCAAGACAGCGTTATACCTAACACTAATTTTTATCCACAATATCTTAATTTAATACAGACAAATAGTAACAACAATGATGCAAATTTTTTTGATATACATATCAAATTAAAAGATAATGTTATAGTTACTAATATTTATGATAAAAGAGAAGACTTTAATTTCAATATTATAAAAGTTCCAATATAGTTATTAATTATATACTACACAATAAATTTCTAGTTTCAAAAAAATCAGAAAAACTAAAAAAAACTATAAGAATTTCATTAAATATTACTTACTTCAGAAATACCCAATTAATTTTATTAATAGTTATATGAATAAAGCTATTCAAAATAGTAAGGATTAAAAATTCTGAGATTGATAATAGTTTGTTACTATAAACTTAAATATTTCATAGTTATAGTTATCTCCATATTCTAATATTAGATAAAATATTACTTATTATTATTTTTAATTCATATATATTTAAAGTTATGGTAGTTTGTCACTAAAGTTATGGTAGTTTGTAAAATTGTTATTTTTGTTAAGTGCTACAAATCAGCCATTCTCGTGCTTTGAATTTGCATTTGGGTCCAGAATCTGGCAATAACTTATTTATTGTTCTCAGATTTAGCGCGAGCTTTGCATTTTTAAATGTAATTTTTTTTTTTTTACCTTTATCTTGTAATGGATTTAGATATTCTATTCATTATTTTCAATAGGTTTTTGCTCAGTGTTATTAACATAAAGGGGAAAGATTGGCTGGCCACAAAACATGTTCAGCTCCACTTTTATATAAATTATTTTATATATAAGCTGTCCAAAGTCAGCAATGCTTATAATAATGTAGTACCCAATTTTTATATTCTTAACCCTATTATAATTTTAATTTATAATATCCTTCTATGTCTGGTTTCTTACAATCTCAATTTTTTTCGGTTTTGTTAGATTAATGTTTATCTCTCATTAGTAGAGAATTTACATAATATATATTATGTAAATATATATATGTAATATATATGCAATATATGTGCAATATGTGTGTGTGTGTATTTGTATACACAGACAGCAAATATTTTTTAAGCAAAATCTCGATGTTTTGTTATATTTAAAGAATTTATACGTAAGCTAATCAATCTCTGAATGTTCATTTTAGCTTATGTTATACACACTAATTTCCTGCAATGTATATTATTAACCAAGACCCTGAAATATAGCTCATAATTTGTACACAATTTTTTGTTGAAACTTCACCAGTCCATAGAAATTAATATCTTATACTTTGCATTTCCTGCAATTATAAATATCAATACTCTACTATATGTAACGCACACTAATCATCCGTAAATCTTCAATCCCACTTCTTTGTTATTTCATTAAGAATGCAGTTTTTATTGTTACTTTACTTCGCAGTTTGAAGATACACAAAGGTTGTTAACAGACTCCGTAGTTTGAATCTCTGTAAAGTGACCTATACCTTAACTAGATCTCCACTCTTCGAACTTCCATATTAAGCCAACGTGAGAGCTTTAAGCCTCGATAGTTATATCCTCTAAACGTCAATTAAAAATGTAGGAAAAGATGTGGTATACACATTACTACAGTGCTTTTTAAACTTTCAATATTGGCAACCCAGTATTCAATCATAATATTCATCGAACCCTCATCCCTCCATACAATAACAATGTTTTGAATTCAGTAATACAAAAGTTTCACGCTTAATATACTATACGACTTTAACTTTTTGAGTGCTACCGGCGTATAAAAGTGTCTCGCTCAGCCAAAGTGTTAATTGCCCCGGACGTATATATACGTCTTTTCAAAGTACGATTTTTTTCTGTGCACTGCTATCCATTAAATTATTCCGAAGACTTTGGAATGCAATAAAAGGACCTTGACAGTGTTTGCAAAGGATTTACTTATTTTAGAGGATTTTTACTTATTTATTCCTTTTCTCTCCCCAATGCATCACATACGCGAGCCTACTTGGGAAACGGTGGCATTGGGGAGCGAATCGCATAAATTTTAATCGGTAGTTAAGGAATTAATTATAAACCGTACATATTATCAAGGTAAGTGTTAGTTTTTGTATATAATTTCATATGACAAGCCTATGGAGTTACGGGTAGCTATTAATATATTTAAAACTTGGTATTGTTAAATTAATTATAGAATACATTGTGCAGTACTGTTATATATATATATATATATATATTATATCAATGTAAATGTGTATTTTTTTTGTTATGTCAGAATGTATTTTGTTTGTGTTTACTTTCAGTAAATTAATTATTATTTAATTTTTTTTACTTTTAAATATGCTCGCTCCCCCACCCCCAATTCGGGTGCGTACCCCTCAGTTTGAAAAACGCTTCGTTACTACTTTAAATTGATCCGAAGTGATCGTTTTAATCCACACAACATATATTTTTAAAGAGCTAATCACAGCCCTAATTTAAATTGAAATGAATTCATTTTAAATAGAAACTTATACATAATTATGTAAATTATATATCCGAAAAACTAATGCTAGTTATGAAACTTCTCCGAGCTGCTATAGTTAAATTAAATAATAACAAATAAACAAACAAAAAAGCTGATGCAGAACTTTGACAAAAATTCCCTACATCACAGATTAAAAGCGATAAATAATTACTGAAAACTAAATTTGCTTAAAAAATTAATCTTATCGCAAATTAATTAGTAAATTTAAACAATTAAACTGTCCAGAACATTTTTATCCACAAAACCTACGCTCTCCAACAACAAAAAACTATATTCCACAGCAACAAAATTCTTCTTTAAAAAGTCCTTTTCTCTAATAAAGCCTTTAATTTAGTTCAAACTCCTTTATCAGAGATTGTGCTAAGAATATATAAATATATATATAAAAATCAAGGTAAAAACTTATCTTTTAAGGCCTTGAAATTCTGAAAAACTGCCCTGTTAGAAATGTAAAAATAAAAAAAACTTCTTTCACCTACAGAGGAGCTACCTTGTTAAGAAGACGAGAAATGTCAAAACCGTTGATTAATGCTTTTCCAATTTTCTTCCAGCCCCTCTCGGGAAAGATGTGAAAGAAAAAAAAACAGGAGAATAAATAAATAAATAAACAGGAAAATGAATCCTCTTTTGCTTAAAATAAATAATAAACTTAACGTAAAGAACTTATTTTCGTTGAAGATTTTCCCGAAGGAGGTTTACGGTTCAACCTGGCGATGAAAATGAAATTGGCCTATGTCAATTTTCCCCATACTACTTTCCCATAAAGGTGAATTTAATTAATTAATTAAATAAATGAATGAGTTGTCGATTTTTCAAGAAATGTATATCTCATCCCATCTTTGAAATCTTCCCGACAACTTTTGGAGTTTTATTCAAGTACATATTTAAAAAGTTACTCATTAGATTCATCTGCTTCTAAGTTTAAAGTAAAATACAATTAATCAATTATTTTTATTTTGTATTCGTTGATTGATGCGTGCGAAAGGATCAACCTTGCTTAAATATGGTTAGTGGAAATAATTTTTAATTATTAAATATAACTAGAACTGATTTGTATTTTTCCTCGATTAGGACTTACATTATTTCTGTAATGGGCTTATCCTTTCAATTCTAAATTTTAATTAAATAATATTTTGTAATAAATTTAAACTTTTAACATGCGATAAAATTATATGGCTATAATGTGTTAAGCTTTAACTTATCATTATTCAAAACTCTTAAAAGAGGTCTCAGTGGTATTACCTTCGTCTCGAGGGCTGAAAATATAAACAATTTTCAAATAGATGTAATTCTTTGAAATTAAAATTAAATAATTCGAATCTTTTAAACACTATAAAAGAATGAGGTTTCAAAAAAGTACAAAATGTTTAAATTATAATCATGATTTTAAAAATTATAATCATATGGAATTAATACTTATTACGGAAATATTTCTTAAGTAAATTTTACGTTGCGCATGTTATTTTTTAAATTAGTAACCTTTGGTGTATAAAACTTTATAGAATTATAAAATGATTCCTACTCTTTAGACCCTACCTAATTTCTGTATTCTATTTCTTTTGTATTTGAAAATATTTGAAAAATAATGAAATTAATGGAATAGAAATGTGAAATAGTATTTTGACGAATTGTTTCTGGTGCCAAAATATAAAATGCGATGCTTGGAAATCATTTGCTTAAGAATAAAGTTTAAAAAATAATTAAATAAAATTTAAATTTTATATAAAAAAGGATGATGGTATAACATGCTCAAGGAATTATGAGAAAAGTTATTGAACCAATGAAAAATAGTTATCAAATTTATAATCAATATTTTAAACTTTCTATTTATCAAAGTATTGATTAAAATTTAAAATTAAATTATTCGATTACGTTGTGACGGATCTATCCGCGATCCTTCAACTAATCCTCTTGGGAAATCTTCGGGCTATCAATTCGCGTTATTCACAACCATCCCTTCGGAAGAAGAAAATCGTGAAATTCAAATTAACTTACTATATATAGTCGAAGTTTTCTAGCTAGAAGAGAGAGTAGGAGAGGAGATAAACCCGATTCATGTGAGATTGTTATTGAAAGTATCGTATTATTGTGATTAAGAACTCATTAGGAGGAAGTTTTAAAGTGAAGATTGTTCACTGAGATTAAATTGATATTATATTAAATCGGATGATAGGTTAGATCCTTTATAAAGTAAGGATCGAGTTTGATAGTCTCCTAATCATTCGTTGTTGGATTTGTGTCTTTTTCAATGTGTGATAAATAAAAAGATTGATTGGATCATGGCGAGTGTTTCTTTCCTGCCTCCCACATATATAGATGCCCAAGAGAGAGGTCACAACGTTCTGAACCATCATTTTTTAAAAAGAATATAAATGAATAACTTTTGGATATTTAGTGTCTACTGAATAACCATATACATACGATAGTGTTTTAAGAATACTATTACAATTAAATATTTTTGGCATGCAAGTTTTTGGCCCAAAGAAGAATTATATTTTAAATAATAGTTTAAAAAACTTTAAAAAAACACGCTTTTATTGTAGATTATTTTTTGTTTGTTGTATTTGTATTAACCATGATCGTTTTCGCTTTAGGGCAGTAACTAAATCTTTTAGTCACCAAATCTGGAAATACGATCTAAAATTAGTCAACAAATCTGGAAATGGGAAATCGTTAATTCTGAAGATCCAGATCAGGGCAATGGAACAAAATTATTAAATTATGGTATTGTCATCAGTCCTTGATAAGTGTGCAAAAATCTAATTAGTCTGACCTTTTAAAATGGATAAAAATTTATTTTAAATATATCGTTAAATGCAGGTGAAGCTAATAAAAGCGTGTTAATAATCTAATTTTCTGGAAAATTCTTCTATATTATTTTGCCTACACATAGCTCAGAGTTCTCAATAGAACTTGTATTAGGAGATTTCCTAGGATTATTTTCAGTTATTATCAATTGAGACAATACCCGTTGTTTTTTTTATAAGGATCTCTCTTCTCTGATGTATTAAAATATGGATAAATCCACTTCTAAATTAAATATTTCAAAACTCCTTCTTCAGGCCTTGTACGGAATTTTTATAGCTATAACAGGCAGATCATTATTATTATAGTAGAAACATACAGTCGAACCTCTATATAACGAACCTCTATATTGCGAATTTTTCTATATAGCAAACTTTTTCCTGGAACCTTGAACATTTCACGATTTTCTTCGTAAAATAACCTCTCTATAGCGAAGTGCATTTTCTGTATAACGAACTTTTTTTTTGTGATTCAATTTTTGTTTTCCCTTTTATTTCTGAAAAAAAAAAGTATTTCTGAAAAAATTCAAGTTATTCTCTCTTTAACACATTTTATGGTGTTCATAAATGTTGAAATGGTTTTATTAGATCCTAACTCGCCGAGAGCAATAGAGTTCTGTATATTTCATCCAAGAAGAGCAACCTTTAGCCCCCATTGCCCAGTTTATCAGAAACATTTTCGATATCCTCTTTCCCCCTCAGTGAAGTTGTCCCGTGTCTCCGTGTTCTAATTATAAAATAATGCATGTTCTATAATTACTTATATGCTTTAAGTTATAACATATAATTAAAATTCATTAATTTTAGTTAAAATTATTTTCTTAATATTGAAAATACAGTGAATTCTTCGACATTCTTTTTTCTTGTTTTCCTTGCAGTTTTTCTTTATATCTTTTTTTTATGGGTAAGATATATAAAATAAATATATATTAATTTAAAAATGGTGTGGATAATTACTTTTTTAATATATAGTGTTTATGAAGTTAAAATTTGTTTTGTGGTTTATAAAGTATATTAAAAGATAAATCTCTATATAACGAATTTTCCATATAACAAACTTTTTCCCTGGATTTAGCGACTTCGTTATATAGAGGTCCGACTGTATTTCATAAAAGGAGTATATTTTTAAAAATATCATTTTATGTCCGTTTTTACCGAAAAATTACATTAGTTTTTGTTTTGTTTTTTATTGAGAAAATATTTTTAAAACACTTTTATATGTATATTGTAATTAAGGTGACTTTAAAAATCAAAAATATTTTTCATTTATAAGCTTTTCAAACTTACAGTTTGGAACGTAATTGGATACCTTAAATATTTCGATGTATTTGATTGTCTGATAAATTTATTTCGTTAAAAAGTATTTATTTGTTATTTCCTTCAAGATAAAAACTATCATTTCTTGACTAAATAAGATGAACAAAAAATAAGAAAATTTATTTTATCATATAATATAACCGGTAAAAAACAATACTAAATTTAATCGGATAATAACGCTAGAATGACTGCAAGAATAACTGTACAATAACAGATAATAATAATCCAACGATATAAATAATATATAACTCAACTAAATATGAATTAAATACGTTAGTATACCTAAATGAAATACTTTGCAACAAAATATGCACCTTTATAACTTTTATACCTTGAACTTAATATATAATAACAAAATTCATATCCGTGAAACAGGGATACAGGCATATCCATCAAAGTTGCATAAATTAATACAAATAAAAGGCGAACCATGTCTAGCTTTTAAACGTGGTTACTAAATTCATATACATTAGTTAATATTTAAATATTCTATCCGGGACACGGAATAGATTTTCGAAATTAAAAATATTCACTCGAAATATTACACAGCAAAGATAAGTATCTATCAATTATGATGATAAATTTAGTAACTTCTCACGTTTATTCAAAATGGTTAATGTTTTAGAAATTGCAAATTCGTGTGTTTCTGAATTGTTAATTCTCTTAGATGAAATATTTTGGAAGTTAAAAAGAAGTGAAAGAGTCTCCGTTAAGAATATAAAGAGATGATTATAGATTATACAAAAAGTAAAAGTTGAAAAAAAAAAAAACCCAACAACTTTAGTTGATAATACCAGTAAATAAATAAAATAAATGTAAAAACTGAATTCTCAATTATCACAAAGCTCAGAATAAGAGTTAAAGCCTCACAAATTTAATGCTTGTTGTAGAATTAATAAGGAGTAGAACATCGAAAAGGAATAGAACCCATGAGAAATAGAATAAAATGAATAGAATTCAAGAGAAACAGAATGAAATGAATAGAATTAATGAGGAAAAAAATAAAACGAATAGAGTTGATGAAACTAGTACAGAACGAATAGAATTAATAAGAAATATAATAGAATCAAGAGGATTAATGAGAAAACAAATACAGAGAATAGAATTAATGATAAATATAACATCAACTTCTATCAATTTGATAGGTTTGAAAATAATGGTGAAGACAAAAGAATTATTAGGGAAAATTAAAAATTTTAAATACGAAATAGAAAATTAGTGACATTTATTTAACAATCGCATGGGAATTTAGTTAATATAACTTAAACTCTTATCTTATTGTGTTCGTTATATTTTATTTCTCATTAATTCTATTCATTCTGTTTTATTTACCATTAATGCTATTTGTTCTGTTCTATTTCTTATTAATTCTACTTTTTCTATTCTATTGCTTATGAGTTCTATTCTTACTGTTCCATTTCTCATTAATGCTATTCACTCTGTTCATTTCTCATTTATGCTATTTGTTATATGTTCTGTTTCTTATTAATTCTACTTTTTCTATTCTATTACTCACGAATTCTATTCGTTTTGTTCTGTTGCTCATTAATTTTATTTGTTCTATTCTATTCTATTTCTCATTAATGCTATTCGTTCTGTTCATTTCACATTTATGCTATTCGTTAAGTTCTATTTCTTATTAATTCCACATTTTCTATTCTATTACTCATGAATTCTATTCGTTTTGTTCTATTGCTCATAAATTTTATTTTTTCTATTCTATTCTATTTCTCATTAATTCTGTTCGTTCTAATTCTATTTCTCATTAGCTCTATTCGTTTTGTTCTACTGCTCATTAATTTTATTTGTTCTATTCCGTTTCTTATTAATTCTATTCGTTCTAGTTATTGTATTTCTCATTAATTTTATTCGTCATATTCTATTTTTTTCAAAACTTTTAGAGCAAAAAAGACACGAATCTCAGAAAAACAACAAAATATCGTATTCGAACTTCTCATTTCAGGCTTTTTTTTTTTATCTAATATTAAATATCAGTACCAAAAATGCAAGAAAAAAGCGGAGAATACAAGTTCTCTCAAGTCGTTAAACTGCATATTAATTCATCTATTCCAATATGTAAAAGTTTAAAAAAAATTCCTTAGTAGATAATGCTTCATTTTAAATTTATATAAAGGGGAAAATATTGAATATTATAATGTAGTTGATGAAAATAGGAACTGTATCATTTGCTGAGTTTTAACATACTACTCTAAATAAGACATTGAGGCTAGAATACGTCATAAATATTCAAGTTTTTTTAGCTTACTGCCCTCCCCCCTCCCTTTAAATTTACGTTCTATTCTTCATTATAAAAAATAAAACCAACTTTAAAAATTCATTCTAGTGCAGGCATGTATAAATCAAACGCACTGTGGTTAGTACCTGACGACCTGAACAAGAAAGTTACCTAAGCACATACTAAGCCACTATTGTTCTGAAAGGATGGAACATGAAACACACGAAAAGGAAAACTTGAAGAGGAGCTTAAAAAGGGTGTTTCCGGGAGAAAATCTGCCTAATTATTTCCTAGGGAGTTTTCAAGGAGAGTTGAGTTAAAAGAAAATAATGAATTTCTCCTTTCCCAAAGACAATTACTTTAGAGCTAGGAAATAAGCAGAGGGGAAATTACGAAGAAAGTGCAGGTTGAGGGGGGTAAAAAAGTGGGTGGAAGCTCCCTACGCAGTGAAAACATTAGTGGGGAAGATATTAAAAAAATCTTCCACTTTCAACTCGAAATTGATTTTGTTGATGCTCTCTCTCTCTCTATTAAAGTATAGTCTAATAAACTGAATAGCTTATTTAATTTTCGCAAAAAAATATAACACCTATGAGCGGAAATTGAATTCGAGTGCTATATAGGGTGAGATAATGAGTAAACTAGGACATTTAAAAATATTAATGTAGTTTCATGCTGGTGAATTGAATCCGTTATGATTCATTTCGCTATTTATAATATAATGCAAGTGCATATTAACTGCAGAAAAAAATATAATTGCATAAAATATTTGATACATTTCTCTCATTTTCAGCTTGTAATTCACAAAGCAATCAAAATAACTAATACAATTATATTATGCTAATAATATAAATTTGTTACTTAATTTTTGTCTTAAGGTATCAGACTACGTTCGGAACCGTGATTTTAAAAAAGCGCATAAATGGATAATTGTCATGATATTTAGTGTCACTTAGATTAGAATACATGTATAAAATTGTTTTATAAAGACATTTTGACAAAAAAAAATTATTTAAATACAATATTTTTGGCAAAAAATTAACTTAAAATAATCTTTTTTCCAAATGTTCTCCTTTTCTGAAAAATGCTTATATTATAATAATATTTTGTTTGTATATAACTCAGACCTCTTTACAGAGGCTCAACTAGAATTTTTGAAAAATTCACGTTATTTTCAGAGTTACCACCAATTTAAATAATTATTGGCGTGTTTTTTTTAAAAAAATTGCTCCCCTCTGTTGTCGTAAAATATGGATAAACCCACTTCTAAGTTATATATTTCAAAAATTCTAGTTGAGCCTCTGTACAGAGGTCTGAGCTATAGACAGGCAAAATATTATTATAATAGAAGCATTTTTCACAAAAGGTGAACATTTGGAAAAAAATTATTCTAAGTTAATTTTTTGCCGAAATATTGTATTTAAATAATTTTTTTTTGTCAAAATGTCCTTAAAATAATTTTGTACATCTATTCTAATCTAAATGACACTAAATATCATGAAAATTATCCATTTATGTGCTTTTGCAAAATCACGGTTCCGAACGTAGTCGGATACCTTAACTGTTGTAAAAATATAATTGTATAAAATATCTTATACATTTCTCATTTTCAGCTTATAATTCACAACGCCATCAAATTAACTATAATACAATTATATTATGCTAATAATATGAATTTGTGATTTAATTTTTGTCTTAAGACTCGCATCCTCAAATGAAATTTGTATTAATGTACCGCAAATTAAAAATAAGATAAAATAAAAAAATATTAAAACTATACATAAATGTATAACGGTTACTGTTCGGGTTCTGTCAAGTGGGCACGAAGTGGTGGGTTTATACCAGTTCTGAGGAAAATAAAAAAAAATTCCTTGTCACTTGGTTGTGATGAGTATCATTTTTGAAAATGTAGAAAATTGGCACCCTCCATCACATCATTATAGGCACAGGGACTACAAATTTATTAAAATTTAAATTGATGACAATAGTTGTTAGGGATAGAAAAGTAGCGAGTTATGTACCATTTTGATTTCTAAAATAAAGGGGTCATCTTTTGAAATAACTTACTTAGGATAGTATGTTATGTTGTACTTTTTATGGAGAGTCAAAGTTAGG
>BMAV01025659.1:32444-49798 GCA_019973955.1 Trichonephila inaurata madagascariensis | reverse complement strand
ATGTGTGGGATGCTTTGGGGAGACGTATTGCCACACGCTCACATCATCCGGAGTACAACCAACAACTCAAACAGATGTTGATTGAGGAATGGGCACTCCTACCTCAAGAAATGTTGCACCAGCTGGTTCTGAGTATGCGGAGACGGTGCAAAGCAACCATTGTAGT
Organism: Trichonephila inaurata madagascariensis; assembly: GCA_019973955.1. Lineage (NCBI taxonomy): Eukaryota > Metazoa > Arthropoda > Arachnida > Araneae > Nephilidae > Trichonephila > Trichonephila inaurata. The sequence continues at coordinate 49,632 of BMAV01025659.1, read as the reverse complement.
AAGGGGAGGGCATATACCATATTAAGGAACATCTGCTTGTTGTTCTTCCTGTTGGATAGACAATCATGAGTCACGATACTATGCGTTCAATAAAGCTTGTTTTTGTTTGATTCCATACCGTATGCGTTGTATTCCTTTTTCAGCGCCGATGCTTTCGTCATCCTTTACGTACATAATACTCTCCCTCATTTCAGAATTTCATGTCTCTCAGATGATTTTTCGTGAAGTTATGGCAATAAACCCACCTGTTGCTTAAGTTTTGCACACCAGTGTAGATAACACGTTTTTCTCCTTCCTAAATTCTGAGTAATGATCTGTCGCACGGATTCACGGTTAATCGGCAGTTCAGCAGGTATCATGCGCACAGTAAATTGACGATCTTTAGAGATTAATTTTCTCACTTTCTCAATATATTCTTTACTGATGGAGGTCGCCAGTCCACCTCTACAGGGGTTGGCAAAATCATTTTCCTGATTTTTAAAAATGGAAGAAACACTCGTACACACTCCTTTATGGACAATGCTTGTTCTTCATAACCAATACCAGCATCGCATAAGTCACTTTCGGTGTCTTGCCAAGCTTAAAACCAAACTTTAAATATATTTTTGATTCGTTTATTTCGTGCTCTCAGTATAGCACCAATGTACTAAACAAGCACTTTGTAAAACCAATCTTACATAAAATACAAATGAGCCTCAACTGAAAAATGGAAGGGGTCGATAGTTAACACCTGCCCCCATCGCATGAGCAGCGTTTTGTTTCACCAGTGTCTCCAGATCAACCATTCAGACTTTATTCACCGAACTTTATTTTCAGAAGTTGTATTTCAATATGTATTTTCTTTTACCTAAAAACACAGACGCTTTAAAGTTCTGCTTTAGCCCATGTGTCTAATGACATTAAATGATAGCAGCCTCCCTAAATTGCGTATCATGTCAAACATGCATTAAATTTTCTATTTTACCTTCAACGTTTCATAAATGCAGAATAAAAAAAATTAAATATCTACTTTCATTTTACCTGATAAATTTGTTTTTTTTTAAACCATATATTTGTGTAAATTGTTTATGTGTTTTAACTCAGAATTCTAATGTGAAATTTAAAGCATCAATTTTTTTACGTATATTTATTTAAAAACACGCATATGTCATTTAACTAAATTAATATATATATATATCATTTAACTAAAATTTATTTTTCAGAGTTTCCCCTACTGAATTCATAGATAATTGTATCTAAATTCTAAATTATCATCATAAAAAAATTTTTTAGCATATAAAATGTTAACTTATTTTATATTTCTGCATAGACTTAAACCAATCTGAATCAAGTTGTTTTCTTCACTAGTTCTGGATGCCATAGAACACGCATGCATATATCTTAAATAAAATATTCAAACATCTATATTCTTAAACCTCATATTTTCTGAGAAGAAAAATCTCTAGAAAAATTCCGTTTTTCAATTTTTCAAACCAGGCAAAGAGCAATGCGTCCATTTCGCAAACAGCGTAGATTTTTTTTCTCTCTCTCGAAACCTCGCTGTTGGATATGGAAATAAGACTCAAGTAAAAGACAGCGAAACAAAAGCAGTTCTGCCTCAGGCAACAAAATGGATAAACCATAAGAACAAGGTTTCTGAATCACAAAATATATCCTTGTACGCCTGCAACAAAAGAGGAAAAAAATATATTTGTGTATAGAATAAACTGTTGACACATGATATTCGTTCAAGATATAGAGATCGGAGATACTTGTGTTATATATTATCAATATTGACATATCTACTCTGTTACTGATAAAATCTTCAAATTGTTGGAGAAGTTACTTTTTTCGAAGTTGTTTACATTTTAGGAAGGAAGGAAAGTAATAGTATTAAACTGTTGGCAACATGTTACGAAAAATTTGCTATGGTAAGTTTTATAAGTTTTGGAAGAGGTATATGTGTTTATATTTAATTAATACATGTTTTTATCTAAAGTGCTGGGTAATATTTACTTCAAAAACAAACTCTAAAGATCGTTACGTATTTTCAGATATTACGCTACAATTAAACTGTTTTCAGAGGAAACTGGGAGATCATACGGAACTTAGAAAGGCAGAAAATCCCAATTGCACGATTCCAAAAAAAAGGTTATCTGGAACATTTATACGAATTACTTTAATTTTGAAAGCCCATTGGCTGAGTGGTAATGTATCGCACTTTCACTCCACAGGTCCCAAGCTTGGCAAGGTCGACTCAAAACTCCATTCCTTTAGTGGGTCGTTAAATGAGTACAAAGATTGCTTGGGAAGTGGACACTGAGGGTTTTGTGTCAGGCTGACCACTTGACCGAAACATCTGCACATACACACCAGCGCCTAAGTCCACGTAAACTGAGGTAGACACAATTTTGGTCTTGGGTCTCATGGGCTTTTGCGCCACTGAGATCATCTCAGTACTTGATTTTTAAGCTGTACATTGCGACAGTAAACTGCGTAAGCAAAAATTATTATCTTGGTTACATAACATAATTATCCGGCACAATTCTAAAGGTACTTCTACATAATTCTTTGTTTTTGGAGACTAAACATATCCATTGCAGTATGTCGAAAATTTTAAACAGCAAGTGGAAAAAAGGGTTGATCTTATGACTCCATTGGAAAACACAAACGTTCTAAAGTAGTGCTTCAAAATTTTGTATTGCGGCGGACCGGATAACGTTTGATAACTTTTTCACAACTCACTGAGGAAGAGTTGATTATTCATATTTTAGATAATATTGATTCAATAATTTTAATTTAATTATATCTGAACATACCTTCGGAACAAAATACAGCAAAACCCAAAATGAATATAAAGTGATTTAACATGGAATATAAAGTGATTTCCATAAAAAGTCCCAAAAAAACACAGAGAAATACACCACAGTAAAAGAAATGGAAATTTAATGATTCTTTTGCGGCCTGAAACCATTTGATCGATGAAACGGATATTGGGAATTACTTCTCTAAGGCAGTGCTTCTCAAACTTTCATTATTTGCCACCCAATATTCAATCATCATTTTCATCGCTCCCCCCTTCCATATAATAACAATGTATTGAATTCAGTAATACTATACTTTGACGATAAAGCTACAACATGACTTTAACCTCTTTTGTGCCACCGACGTATATAAACGTCTCGCTTAGCTAAAGCGTTATTTGCGTGTAACGTATATATACGCATTACGAAATACAATATTTTCTGTGCACTGTTCCGAATTCTTTGAAAATTATTCCGCACATCGAAAATTATTCCGAAGGCTTTGGAATATAATAAAAAGGCATTGACACGCATACAAACAGTATTTGAGAAGGGTTTACTTACTTCAGAGAATTCGCTTATTTATTCCTTCTCCCCCCCGCCCCGATACATCACATATGCACGCCTACGGGGAAAACGATGACATTCGAGAGTGTGAATCACGTATCTTTTAATAGGCAGTTTAGGGATAAATTATAAACTGTACAAAAAAATTATAAAGATAAGTGTTATTTTTTGTATATAATTTTATATATGACAAGCCCATGGGGTGAATATTATATATTAAACTTGTTCTGAACTTAATATTGCTAAATTAATTATAAAATACACTGTGCAATATACTGATACATTTATAAGTATATTATATCAGTGTAAATATGTATTTATTTCTTATAATGTCAGAATGTATTTTATTAGTTTACTTTCAGCAAATTAATAATTTTTTTTAAAAAATAATCTGTCATTTTCGATTTTTCAATATACTCTCCCCCCCTCGTAGTGTTATCACTCCTCCCTAAGGGGGCGCGCCCCACAGTTTGAGAAACGCTTCTCTAAAGTGTTTCCCTCATTGACAAAATGGTAGAAAAACGCGATTAATAGAAGATTATCTTGCGTAAAATAAATCGTAAATTGGTAGTACAGCAGATCCAAATCTTCCAAGTATATCGCTGTAAACAAATATTTAAGAAGACCTATTTTATGGATTGATTGCCTGATTTGTGTACTTCGTCTGATGAAAGAACCTTGATACATAAATTTCTGTTTCGTCTTTAACCCTTTAATTCTCGCTCCCATCAGATTTACGGGGAGGGGGATATCCCTCTCTATTCCTCGTCCCCGGGGTATTTATGGGCTGGAGTGTTCAAAAGTAACGAACGAAAAAGATTAAAACTATCTATTTTTTCTGCTCGGAATCATGTTTATTTCTCACCAGATGGCAGTACCAGATTATTAGTAACGTATTTATAGATATTTTATTTTAAACTAGATGTTAATACAATCAAATATATATATAGGAGATATATATGTTTTTGTTTCCTAAGCTCAGTTACTTAGTTCCGCTTTTCGTGAAAACACGTGGGTTGCGTTCTGTGATAATACATAATATATATTTTAATATATTGTATTATTTACAAAGCTTGTCAGGAAGTAAATCCAATTCTACTTTAAGTATAAATGGATCTTAGAATTATTTTGAAATAAATGTTTGTTTTGAAACTTCTGTCAGTGAAACTGAGAATGTATGGAATTGGAAAAATTCACATAATTTTCAAAGTTACCACCAATTGAAAAAAATTTATGGCGTTTTTTCGTCAAAATTGCTTCCCTGTGTTGTCGTAAAATATCGATAAACCGACTTCTAAGTTATATATTTCAAAAATTTTAGTTGAGCCTCTGTAGAGAGGTCTGAGCTGTATACGGTTAAAATATTATTATAATAGAAGCATTTTTCACAAAAGGAGAACATTTCGAATAAAGATTATTCTAAGTTAATTTTTTGCCAAAATATTGTATTTAAATAATTTTTTTGTCAAAATGTCCTTGAAACAATTTTATGCATGTATTCTAATCTGAGTAACACTAAATATGATGAAAATTATCCACTTATGTGCTTTATTAAAATCACGGTTCCGAATTTAGTCGGATACCTTAAGGGGTTAAATTGTAATAAAGAGTGAGAAGTTAAAATTGTTAATGTAAGGAAAGATGATTTTGTGGTTGAGTGTCTTCAAGGCTAACTTCCCCAATTGCATGAAAGCCTTAACTAAACTCAGAACACACTTAAAACAGAAAAAATAAATTAATTTTACTTTTAACATATAAAGGGGTAACTCATTTTGTATTACTGTATAACAGAAAAAAAAAGAAGAAAAAAAGCAAAACACCAGAAAAATATCGTCAACTTTGGAGAAAATTAGTACAACAAAATATGTTGGCATTCACAGAAAAACGAAGCTGTAATACAATATTAATGTTGGAGTTTTTTTTTATTTGAAAAAAAAATATTTTTATTCCAGGTTCAATCATATAACGTTCAGCAAAAACAGCATTAAAAAATTGTGAGCTTAAAATGATGAGCACCCCACATTTTTGAATGAACTCCATGTGCGAGTGTTTTAGAACTCATGGTTCAGGAGATACTGTTATATAGGGGACTGTACAGCAGACGTCTTACTCGTGTGCATATGTTGATCAAGTGTTATTGTCAATTACACCTACAATGAACCAAAGAACATCAAAAACGGACCATGGACAAGTGCAAGAAAGTTGTGTAGTCTGATGTATCATGGTTTCGATTTCATCACATCGATGGTATTGTCAGGGTACGCAGTCATGTTACGGGGCTTTCATCGCGTTTTCTTTTAACAGTCCTGTTGGGGTTCTTTGGGGCCAGACTGGCAATTCTTTCCAACCAACTCGAGAAAAAAGATTATGCAAATTAGGAATCATATATATAATAGAAGTTTAGCGTGAGCGGTGTTGCTATGCGAGGTCAATGTCTAAGTGTGGAAGTGATTAAGATAGCATTTAGAAGAATTCCAAGTCCGAGAATTAAGCTACCCGTAGCTGTATGTCCAAGCTAAAGGTGGATACGAAACCACAAGGATTAGAGCCGGATAAAAGCAACGTCAGTTAAGATAAAAAAAGTAGCTGCTTACCTAGGATATAGCGGTAAGCGACTTTGATTAAGCTATTAGGAAAGGGCGTGTATTACTGAGATTAGAATTAATCAGTAAAGTTAGATATAGTGGACAATTAAGCAAGTATTTGTTAATACGAGTTGTGTCCTCTCATTCCAGATCTGCTTACTTTGATTATTATTGTTGTTGTGTATTGTGATTAAGATCTTAATAAACTGATATTAGGATGAACGATCTCCATGATTCTTCGTCCTTCCCTACAGAAACAGGTGGCTTAGATAATGGAGAACAGGGGCATCCACGGGCTGGTGCCTCACAGTCTTACAAGCGAAGAGTTACTTTCCCCATGAGCAAATTATTGTTACTTTGATCGGGGTTCCAGTATTTTATGCAAAACAGTCACATAGAAAAAATAGCAGTTATTTAAAAGCAATGCGAATTTGTTGTTGAAATTCCAATACTCGAAAAACAGGATTTAGCAGCAATATTCACGGAGTAAATATCAGAAGGTCTTCACACCTTCAACAACACTCAGACACGATTAACTGTGTCTAAATACACGTATGTAAAAGATTATTCACAAGCACAGCCGAGCTAATCGGTATTCATGGTAAAGGCAAGTTTACTAGTTGCTAGTCAAAACAATACTCACTAATCGCTGGTTGAAACAAGACTGACTCTCGTTTTATTGAGCATCTCTATTTATAGCCCCGGCGGATACTTCCAGAAAAATCTGCTTGCGTCATAGAGCGTGAAATTAGTGGATTTCTCCACAAGTTTCTAGAAGAATCCAGAGGGTCCCGAACTCGCCAACATGGTCTCCAATGTCGCTAAAATGGTCGCCAATGTCGCCAAATTAGAAGCCAACTCGGTCGTCAGAAATTATGTCAATTTGGCTCTAACGCCAAGATTTCACCAAGTTCTCACTGAATCACCACTATAACATTAGGGGCGGCGTTGCTTGTTTATATTACAATTTTAACGTAAATTAAATCTAATTTAAAGTAAGATAAAGACATTGCACATAAAAATACAAATTATTTGCAATATTTTACACAAGATACGTAACAATACGAAGTATAATTCAAAAGTTCCCATACTGAGTCTATATAAGTTTAAATACATTACCAATTAAACTGATAAAACACCTATTCCTTCGAAATAAGACCCTTGAGCAACAACACACTTTTGCCATAGCTGTAAAGGCCATCAAGACATTTCACTTTTAACTTTTTTTTTTATTTCACTTTTAACACGACGCACTTTTAACTTCATCTGCAAATTGGGTTTCATTTAGCATACGGGAACGATATGTTGACACACCTTATGCATGTTAAGATCCTTAGTCAGTATCTGTTGACATGTGGCCAAGGATATCCCAACTGAGTCTGTTATTGTTTGAAGCCGTAGAAACATTTTTGATGCTTTCAGGGGTGCGGGAAGTGTGCGAACGTCCAGAGTGTTTGTCGTCTTCGGCACTTTTCCTGCCTTCTCTGAAACGCGATGCCACTCAAAAGCTTGCGATAATGCATCACAGATCACTCATGCTTTAAAATTTTCCCAGACGAACACAAAATTTGATGTTCATTCTTTGCTCAACAAACGGAATTTCTTTCAATCGCCGACTACTAAACGCATCCGCCTACAAAATACGATGCCGTGGCGACCCCGTGATTTGGAACAAACTTTTTTTAGCAAAGGGGAAGAACGCTGTAACACAGAAATGCTATCGTAATCACACTACTGCAGAAAGTTTCCTCCATCCGGGAACTTTTGAATCCTATCTCGTATGTCACCTGTAACAGAGAATTGTATGGAACTATTTTAAGTTTTGTTAGAGGCAGTCACATATGTTCTATGTATGAACCCTTAGATACATCGAGCCATTGATCCACCTCTACCCAAACGCGCGTTAAGGTATCAAGTCCATTGATAGCGGCCGTGATCTGCTGTCTCAGCTTCATACAGGACTTTTTCTTTTGTACGAACAGCTCGTAGCTTAAAATTTTTCGTACCAATGTTAGATAGATTTTCCAAATGGAGGTAATCGTGATGGGAAATACCGTTGCATAATTGTTGCGGATTCCATTGAATAACACTGTAATGACCGCCCTACGACGTCCATTAGTGTGGAAGAGTCAGAAGGAAGATTAGCCATATTCAAAGTAACTACTATTTATTCACAGTAATGAACAACAACACAATTTCTACTACCCAAGTTAAAAGATGCACTAAATACTAAATATGGAAAGCAACAGCGAGGTAGAAGAGATACGAGAAGTCTTAATAGATTGGATCACTTATGTCCAAGTAATATATCTTCTAATTCCAAACGACCTAATCTAATTTAATTACAAGTTGACAAATCGTCCATCTTTAATATAACACTACTCAGCTACGAAGTATTCATTCCTCACTTCACATTTAATCAATCACTGCTATCCGTTAGCAATCTAATCCCTTTCTCAGTCTAGCTTGAAAGTTTAATCTATATATATATAAGTCTTAATTTACAAATTCACATCTTTTTCTTCGGGGGAAGGTTTATAGTATAACAAATTTTAAAGACCCAATATTTCCCAAGAGGATTAGTTGAAAGAACGCGAATAGACCCTTCACAATACAAAAAGCCTTTTTCCCTGCAGTCACCTCCAATTTGACTAACTAATCATGTGATACGCCTTCTATTGCTTACGTCACTTCCATCAGGGCCTTAACACAAACTTTAAGGGTACATCTACTTTATGGTTAGCTCAGGTGGTGTTTGTCCTTAATTATTACTGTTTTACAGCATCTTGAAGTGTATACTTCATTACTTTATAAATCATCCTGTAATTAATATGTTTGATTTTCTTATTAATAGCAGAAGTAGTTATATGATAAGTTTTGACGGGGCTTTATTAGTACTTTTTCTAATAATCCTCTTGGGATATCTTTGAGGCCAGAATGCAATTCTTTCCAACCAACCCAAGAAGAGAGCGTGGTTATGCAGATTAGGAATTGTATATATTGGATTGTTAGTATTCGCGAAGAGCACTAAGCGTAGAAGTAAAGCTAAGTGAAGTGAGGTGAAGCTCTAGGAGAAGAGTCTTAGTGTATTCTATGAGTTCTATGAGCCAATCTTATAGTGCCTGTGAAGCTGATTAATAAGTGGGTCCGAGACCAGAAGAGCCCTTAGCCGGATCAAGTGGGATCGAACAATAAATTGAAGATATAAGGACTGTAGCCGTTCGGTAAGCGGTAAGACAGTTTGATTAAGCTTTAAGACTAGAGCAGATTCTAATAAGTTAGGAAATCAGCTATAAATATAGATACAGTTGTTTATTGCGCTATTTGTCATAATTACGGTTTACGTCGCATCACTCCTGATCATAAGCCTCCTAAACTAGTGTTGTTTTATTGAACATATATTAAGATAATAATAAACTAATTTCACTATGGCAGAGTTTAGTGGTCAATCCTTCATTCCCTCAAACATAGGTCGCGTGGATGGTGACAAGATGATACCCTCAACGGGCGATGTATCACAAAGTTTTTAATGGTGCAGTTATTGAAATTGTCGCAATGGTTCATTTGTTTTGATCTAAAAAATTATTATTTAAAAGACAAGCTTTCTTCCTTCTATTTTTATTGAATTTAATTTTTTTTAACAAAGGATAGATTTTTTTAGCTTTGTGTTATCAAATCAGACTATTTTATGTATTTAATTTTTCTGTTAGTTATAAGTAGCATAATTTTTAGTGTTTATTAGTGTCTGTTTAAAAACAATAGGTGTCATTGTTTTAACAGATGCGTGACAGACGTATCCCTAATAGAGTGTGAGAATACAAGAAAGAGAGATAGAACTGGGATACACACACAATTCCACAGCAAAAAGTACCTATGGGAGAGTAGCAAAGTTTAGAAAAATTAGGGACCTTCTCTCAGAGATTCATGGAATAAAAAAGGTTCTAAGTCCCTGTGACAAATTTTGAACAGAAAAAAAAGGATAACCTAAGTATGAAAAAAAAGTAAAATTATAGAAAAAAAAATTCAGCAAAATTTTGTACTAAAAAATTAATAACTCTTCAAGAACAACTACGGCGGTATGAAAAAAAAATCGCCAAAAAAATCCAGATGAAAAAAACATGATCAAAAATCTCCCCAAGTTATTTGTCGGTGACATCTATTTTGAAGTGTTGATCAATACAAGATTGGAACGCAACGGAAGCACGTAAAAGCCCAGTAGCACACTTTTTAGCGCCCATTTTACGATCTATTTTATCACACGGTAAAAGGGCGATAACAGATGTCGGTAAGTCTTTTCTGGGGCTTTTTCTATCGACACGACAAACCCGATATTGCCTTTCGCGACATCCTCTATGATGCACGGCAACAAGACAGCGATTTGATTCGAGGATTACTCGCCTCCAACCCTGAAAAAAAAAATAGAAAACGAAAGACAACACTCGAAACAGGTGATTAGTGCCAAGTTGGCGAAAACAGACCTTCCATCATTTTGCCATGAAAGAGGCAATTTACGCCGAGAAAAAAGCAACAACTTTCTCACTGCGTACAGAATGACAAAGGACTGGGAGATCAGTTGGATTGGGAAAGGAACAGAAAAAAAAATCTACCAAAGAATAGATAAATTCCTTAAATTGAGAATAATGGAGGATTCGAATTTGAGAGAAAGGGAGAGATGAAGTTACCGAAGGAAGTTTTCTTGGCGGAATTAGGGCTTTTTCTGAGGAACTGTGATTGGATGTCGTAATCTCCATGTGTTGTAGCATTCATGGATTTCGGGTTTAAATTAAATCTCTCTATTTCAGTGCCCTTTTTGAAAATACTTTTCCTCAAATTTTTATTTTGGAACGTTTTTCGATTAATCAAATTACACGGATTTGTTGAGTTAGTGCTGATCAACGTTAGACTTTTTGTGGGCCCTTGAGCCTAATGCAAAGCAAAGCGATTTATTTTAACCCAGATAAAATAGCATTATTTGAAACTGAATAAGACCGCATTAAGAGCCAGTTAATAAACATTACAGGTACACTCAACAACCTCCACTGCATCGATGAAAATTTAGAGTTTGTTATTATTCCTTACCTTCAAGATTATACCTGAGATCAGTGGCGTTACGTATAAACCCGCATTTCGAGGGGGGGAGGTGCCAGGGATTCTAAGGGACCTAAATCCGGATTGATTCTAAGTATGTATGTAGGCTTGGGGCTCTAATGTTTTCCGTTAAGCCACTGAATATGAATAAGAATAAAAGTAAAAAAAGAAAAGCTATTTAGTTCTCTAACTCTTCTCATCGAGAGATGTATTTTCTGTTATTCTAATGGTTTTCTAATAGAATTTATGATAGCAAATATGTTTTAAAAACTATTAAGGTATCCGACTACGTTCGGAGCCGAGATTTTACAAAAGCGTATAAATGGCTAATATTTGATATTTAGTGTCACTTAGATTAGAAAATGTATATAAAATTGTTTTAAGAATAGTAATACAATAAAAAATTATTTAAGTACAATATTTAGACAAAAAAGGAACTTAAAATGACCCATTTTCAAAATATTCTCCTTTTGTGAAAAAGGCTTCTATTATAATAATATTTTGCCTGTATATAGCTCAGACCTCTCTACAGAGGCTCAACTAAGATTTTTGTAATATATAACTTAGAAGTGGGTTTATCCATGTTTTACGACAACAGAGGGGAGAAATTTTAAGAAAAAAACGCCGATAATTATTTCAATTGCTTGTAACACTGAAAATAATGTGAATTTTTCAAAAATTATAGTTGAGCCTCTGTACAGAGGTCTGATCTATATACAGGCAAAATATTATTATAATAGAAACATTTTTCACAAAGGGAGAACATTTTGAAAAAAGGTTATTCTAAGTTAATTTTTTGCCGAAATATTGTATTTAAATAATTTGTTTTTGTCAAAATGTCCTTAAAATAATTTTATACATGTATTTTAATCTAACTGATACTAAATATCATGAAAAGTATCTATTTATGCGCTTTTTTAAAATCATGGTTCCGAACATAGTCGGATACCTTAAGCAAATATACGTCCTTCAAATATACATCATTGCTAACGTACAACCCCACAGCCCCCAGCATTCTAGGGGGTTCAGAGGTTAAGGTTTTGCTATCCCTTGTAAGATCACGCTAGGGGTCCAAAACCTGACTTTGGGCCCCTAATATTCTCCGTTACGCCACTGTCTGAGGTCAAATTACAATGCGAGACTTACGTGACGCCCATCGCTCAATAGCTCTCGACTAACCACTAGTTTCTTTTAATATTTTGACCAACCCAGTCTCTTGATTTGACACCCATCGAATATATGTAGTCGTTGATTGGCTAACAAATGCTCGAGTATAAATAATCCGTTGCTACGGTAGCTCAACTTTGACAACCAAAGTGTAGAGGCAGCATGGACTGATATACCCAAAAATACATCCAAAGCTTCTCTCTTTCTTTCAGTGGCAAGAAATGTCTCTGTAGTTATTACCAGGCATAGTAGTTATGTAAAATATTAATTTCTTGATTTCTGGAAGGCAAACGGGGTTGTCAATTTGAACCATTTCATCATTGTTATTTTTGTTTCATTTGTTAAATGAATTTACCTTTTAAGTTTCTAACCCTTTACGGTGTTGAATTTTGGCTGGCCAAACGGAATAGTTTTCTAATAAAATTTTTAATTTGACGAACAAAAATTATTAAGGGTTTGAAAAATTACAAATTAAAAGTATATCAAAAATAATTATTTACACAAATTAAATTTTCTACCAAATAAGCTTGCATAAAATTATGTCGTTTCATGAGTTATTGTTGAATTAGTATATTCATATTGTTGACAATAATTTAAGCAATATTTCATTAATTATTTATTTTAAAAATTAAGATACACATCATAGAGCAAACGTCCTCAAAAATCAATATTTACAAGGAATTTAACGTTAGTTAAGATTGCACCAAATAAAATCTGAGAATTCGAATTTTAAATTGCATTAATTTATGTATATTAACTCATTAACTACATTAATAAGTAAATGTGCATGTGTATAGTGAGCAATGAAAATATAATTAATCCATGAGGGATAAATAACTGAAGAGTGAGGAGAAAATTAGTTTTTTTAGTGTTTAATTTTTAAAAAGAATTCAGTATCAATCAATCATTTTCTTTAGGGAATATTTTTTTATTTTATTCATCTATATTTATCCTCAGCTTGACGCTTTAAAATCTTTAAAATCTTAGCTTTAAAATCCTCAGTGCAAGGCCTGTTCAAAAAGTATCCAACCGTTGGCCAGACCAAAAAATCTTAGTTATTTTGTGGGATTAGGATCCTAATCAGTGGTGTAACGTAAATCCCCTCATTTCGGGGGCCCAAAGCCTGACTGACACCAAGTTGCTATCCTTCGTAAGATCCGATTTCGGGCCCTAAAACTGACTTTGCAGGAGGACCCAATGGCTCTCCGTTACGCCTGTGGTCCTAATCAAATTCAAAGTAGGCCCCTTGTGCCTTCACACACACACTATGCTCAGCACTCCTTTCACTGCCGAAAACACTTCTGGAAGGATTCTTTTTGGAATGGTGACCAACTCCTCAGTCGTGTTCTGCCTTATCTCATTTCTACTCTGAAAATGGGGTCCTTTAAATAGCATTTTCATTTCCGGACACAGCCAGAAGTCACAAAAAGCCAGGTTCAGCATTGATAGTGCCCAGTATGTGCTGCAAGACGGAGTTTTTCTGTTCCATCGACAGAAGCTTGGGAACAAATTTCGCATCCGCTCTGCGCATGATCACACAAAATTGCATGTACAGAGCCTGCACTGATTTTAACTCATTCAGCATTCTCTTGTTCCGTTAAACGACGTTGTTTCATTACCAGATTTTCTCTCATTTCTACAACAACAGTATTGCGAGTGGTTTGCGGCTTCATATAACGCTTGTACCTCTGCAGACCCTTTTGAATCAGTTAAAATCCACCTTAATTTGTGTGATCTACATAGCATCCTTTGCAAACATTTGCTAAACCTTACGAATTGTTTCACTTAGAAAATCACCAAGCTTTTGACAAAATATTTGATGCGGTGCCTCTGCTCAAGTCGTTCAGTCATCTTTAGGGGAATAAAAATTCGACGAACACGTATAACAACACCACACTGCCTGCAGGAAATGACTGATACACTGCCACGAAGGGAAAAAACTCAAGCATGTGCATTAAGCTGTCACCTCCCACTGTGCACAGTGGCGTCGTTTTAGAATCTCTACTGTGCGCCGGAAAATTTAAGTTCGAATACTTTTTGAACAGACCTTGAATATATCAACTATCAGTTTACATTGCCCTTCGAAGCAACACGAGGGCTCTTGGGCGGCGGATAACGTAATTTTGAACCATAGTCCAGTGACGAGGACGAAACCAGAGAAGCTTGATCATTTTTACTTGCATAATAAGACACTTAAAAATAATACAAGTAATGTGATATGGACACTCTTTGGTGACCATATCTTTGATTGTCGGCGTGAGTTAGAGGTGTGGGATTCTCAAAATGATCAGACATTTTAAATTCTTAATATGACTTTATTAAGAATATAACTTAAACCTCTAACAATTTAGATAAATTTATATAAATGAGAATCTATGATGATCAATCACACAAAAATAGTTAAAACGGATCACGTAACTTAGACCACTTTATCTAAATAATTATATTATCCGCCTACTCCCAATTCTGATAATATTACAAATCCTAATATCAAATAATCAGTCCTACCTTAATCCAAACTAAGATTCAATCACTGTACTGAGACATCTGGGCGCGTGCAATGGTATGCACCTTGTAGTAATGGCTAGATATTCCGGTAACTTTATGATAGGCTGTCAATTCACGTTCGTATCTCTTCCAAACATAACTTTCTCTAAATTGCCATATTGCTTACTGAAACTTCTGTTCTTTTAAAAGCTATCTTATTTGCATTTCACATTCGCATTTCGCTTCTTGGATTTCGGTTGGAAAAGAGTTGCCGTTAATCTTGGCCGTCAAAGAACCCAGAGGTTATGTTACAGAAAAGACGCGTGAGCCCGTCACAGTAATATAAAGACAAACATTTATCTTTAATTATAATGCTTCTACATATTCTAACATAAAAAATAGAAATTTCAAAGAAATTCACACCACAGAAAAATTTCAGATATCTTTTTCAAATAAAAACTTGTCCCCCTCCCCTATTGCACTAGAATAGTGTTAATAACTATAAGAATACAACCGACAGTAGAAAATAGCTTCTATTATAATAAAAATATTAATATTTATAAGTAAAAAGTTCAAACGTGTATAGAGCTACCA
This sequence comes from Trichonephila inaurata madagascariensis, assembly GCA_019973955.1. Lineage (NCBI taxonomy): Eukaryota > Metazoa > Arthropoda > Arachnida > Araneae > Nephilidae > Trichonephila > Trichonephila inaurata. The sequence continues at coordinate 34,361 of BMAV01025659.1, read as the reverse complement.
TAGAAAAATTTCAGAAATTTCACTGAAATAAGTTGACTTTTCTTTCATCTCTACTATGCTGAATCAGATGGGATTTTCAAATATCCACCTTACATAAAGAAACATCTTAAATTCGGTGTGACAGATTTCAAAAACATTTTACTAAAATGTCAATGGATATAAACGGAAGAGAGTTTTTCCGTAGCATAATCTAAAAATATTTTTTTTTTCAAAATAAACTTTTGTTTTATTCACTAGCGTAATCATTTCAAAACTCGTTTCAGGCGCGAATTTGAAAGATATGCACTTTATCATTAAATAAATAATCACGAGGTAGAAATCTTGATATATAGGTACTTCACTGTGGAAAAATTGTATATGGAAAAAAGAAATTCAAATATATATGGAGATTTTCGTATAAACAAAAAGGGGAATATGCGAACTCTTAAACGAAATATTTTAAGCACCGAAATCGAAAATTTCTGTATATAATCGTCTTAAAATTTACAGCGGGTATAATAGAATCTCTAAATCTCAGTGGTTCCTAAACTTTTTAACGCATGGACCTCTTTTTATAGTCAAAACTAGCCGACGGACAGCCAAAGTAAAATGCTACATAAATGCATAGTATGGAAATTACAAATTAAAAAAAAATTCTTGGCGAAGAATTATTTATTGAAATTATAACTTTTGTTTAAAAAGTAAGATAAAAAGAATTAATAACTTTTGGATGAACTTGATAAGTTGTTATGAGTGAATTTATGTCCAGCTCAATGTTTGAGTAGCAACCGCAAATACCAACAAGCACTAATTTCCAGTCGGTCTCTTTTTTTGGGCGTGATGAGTTTTATAACGGTACGAAATCTATGTTCTACCAAATAGGAAGACGGTAAAGTAGTCAACAACTTCTGTACAATAACCCATAATGCTGGATATAAAATTGGGATCTGTTTTTGTAACCAGAATTTGTGGTATCCTTGTTCAAACATTAGTTTAAATCTCTCATTTGTGAATATTTGAATTTCAATAAGATGTTCCTGTATTAGTATGGTATCATCTGTGTTTTTCCACAAGCAAAAAGGGTACAACACCTAATCAGGAATATCCAAGTAAATTATTGTTAATTATCTAAATTTCCATATTAAATAAAAATAGATCAATTTTTTAAAATTTTATATTTAACATTGTGCATGGACCTTCTGAATTTGTTCAGAGACCCCAAAATCAGTTTTAAATTTCCAAGGAGCCCCTGAGCAGCATAGAGGACCCCCGGGGGTCCATAGGGATCACTTTGGGAATCACTGCTCTAAATGAACTGTATCTGGCCCGTAGAGCATAGTTTGTCCCTGATTGATGATTTTTAAAATAGAGAAAGGGATTTGATTTTGAGTTACGTTTCTCAGTGAAGCAACATGGGGACTATTGGCGACGGATCTCGTAATTTTGAACCACAGTTAAATGACGAATATAACACCGAAGCTGCCCCCTTCCTTCCTGACCCCCACCACTCTAACGGGAGAACTTTGAACCTCGACAGATTTAACCACTGGCGTAGCTAGCTCTGATGGGGCCCTGTATCAAAATTCTTATGGGGCTCTTTTATAGATATGGAAGCTTTGTTAGTAGACTGTAGTTACACATGTTGGGGCCCCGTATCATTGATACGGCGGTAACTACGCCCCTGGATTTAACGTAGTTTATCCCTTCTACACAGGGTGTGCCTTTAGTAGGATTCGAACCTGAGACTCGACAACGTTGGTCAAGAGGTCACGACCATGACCATTTGGCTGCCGCAGCCAGTGCCGGCATAAGCTTATTTCGGGCTCTGGACACAGAAGATTTACGGGGAATTAAATTCACAGTAACAAGGTAATAAAAGAAAAAGATAGCATGTAATTTTAAAAATAATATTTAACAAAAAAGCACATTATTTAAAAG
>BMAV01025658.1:0-16478 GCA_019973955.1 Trichonephila inaurata madagascariensis | reverse complement strand
AAAACAAAATTTTTAAAAAGATTTTGAAACTTCTCATGCAGATATTGCATAATTGAAATGCATTAGAAGCAAGATTTGGGTCCAGGTGAAATTCTTAGAGGTTGAATATATAAACAATTTTTTCAAACAGGTATAATTCTTTTAAATTTAAATTAAAGAATTCGAATCTTTTACAAATTATTTATAAAGGAATGGTGCTTCACAGAAAAGTATAAAATGTTTAAAATATAATCATAATTTTAAAAATTATAAGCATATGAAAAATAAAAACTTTCTATAAGAAATATTTATTAAGTTTTACGTCGCAGCATGCTATTTTAAAATAGTAGCTTTAATTACTAGCTATAAGTTGATTTATAAATTAAATGTATTCTTATTACACTGTAGCTATTTTTATATAAATAGAATAATAACTTACATATTTTTAATAATAAAAAAATACATTTTTAAAAATATTTAAAAAATTGCAATATTTTACAAATACTTTGAAATACAAAAAGATATATAATACTAAAATTAGGTAGGTTTAAAGAGTAGATGCCTATAATTTTAGAGTTTCATACATCAGAGGCTACTATTTTAGAAAATAGCGTGCGCAACACAAAAAATACTTAATATTATTGAAAATTTTCATATGCTTATGATATTTTTAAAATATATATTTTAAACATTTTATACTTTTCTGAAGCCATTCTTTATAAATAATGTGAAAAATTCGAACATTTAATTTAAATTTAAAATATGATACTGTTTGAAAATTGTTTATATTTTCGACATCTAAAATTTAAACCCTATGAACCCTTAAATAATTAATGTTAACATTTTTCAATTTATGACCCAGAAATATTAAGTTTCTTTTACAGTTAAACCAGCATATAAAATATTAAAAAGATCCATTTTGTTTAAATGAGATATTCTTACCTGCTTATAAAAATTTAAAACAATTTTTTATTTTTCATGCATTTATTGTAATTTTAAATCTGAGTTGCGAGCACATCTTGTCGAATACATGACCCAAAGAATTGTCAAATCAGTTCTGATATGCCTTAAGTTACCATTCAGCTGAAAGAATCGATAGCCACACAAATATTAACTTTTTTCGCTGTACAAATGGCATTCGTAAAATAAATGTTGGTATATACTTTTCATAATGAAAATTAACAGTAAAACTTTTGCTGCGTGATCTTTTTGCCCAAATATTAAAAACTAAACTCAATTTTCAATCGATTTTTAAGCGTGAAGTACTGTAGAAAATATATTACCAATAATAGTTTTCTAAAAATTAAATAACATTTTAAGTTTACTTTCCTTTAACTTGGCGTGAGGATTGGGGCACAATACGTTATAATTTCAAACTTGTGTTCTTAAACGTATTTTTAGTGATTACTGTTATCGCTCGATGGGATAGTTTAAACAAACTTAAAACAAGGCAGCTTATTCCACGTTCTACGCGCGATTTCATTTCGAAAAATCTGTCATTATCTAAGATTTTGAGAAATATAAATATTGGTAATAATAATATAAATTTGGAATTTTTTAACATTTGCATTTAGAAAATTAAATGCAAGAGACGTTGAAAATAAGTTTAGTCGTTTTTTCCACAAGGAAATTGCCTTATAAATTAAAAAAAACACACACATTGTTATCACACACACACACACACACACACACACAAAAAAAAAAAAACATCGAGTTTCTATGAATTTGAATGGAAGGAACGAGCACAGAACAACGATGGTGCTTGATCGAATGTAAAAGGGAATGAAATAAGCAACAGATCGACGATTCCTAGCTTGGTCGAATGTATAGCCAATTGTGTTAATAGTTTTCACACAAAAACCCAAACCTTTTCTATTGATAATTTTAATTGCCATGCGTCTGATCTTTTCCCGATGACATATCATTGAATGGTATCATATCAGCTCTCAACCAATGAACTAAAATGAAAAGTTGTAGAATGTTCCTTTTCGATACAGAGTTCACTGAACTGAAAAAAAAATACCTGTAGCTGCGTCCGTGGTAACTTAAATACGAGCACTTCTGTCTGTTCGTGTTTGTGTTATTTTGTTTGTGATATGCGTGTTTTGCAGTATTTGTCTGTGGTAAAATTAGGGGGAAAAAAAATAGAAAGCCTATTCCTCAATTTTGTCAACGATTCAACAACTTAACATTGGATTCTTAAAACAGGAATCTTTACATACTATATATATACAAGGTGTGGCTATTAAAAAACCCGGACTAGTGCTATAAAACATTTTTTATTTTGGGGTTCATACATATTTACTTATCATCACCTTCAATATACACCTCACCTCTATCTCTACAACGGTTCATATGAATCTTCCATTGTTTGAAACAATGCTGGAAGTCTTCTTGTGTCAGCTCCTATAGGACGCATGTCGTTTTCTCTTTCACAGCTTCCATGGACTCAAATATTGTTTCTTTTAATGCATATTTCACCTTAAGAAACAGATAGAAGTCACATCACACTAGACCCGACGAATAAAACGGATGGGGTTTAACTCTAGGATACTGTACTTGGCAAGAAACCTCATGAAAGACAATGCGGAATGAACCGGCGCATTGCCATGGCGGATAATCCATGACTAGTCGTTCCTCAATTCAGATCGTTTCTTCCTTATTCTTCCACGGAGCTCAGCGAGAAAGTGAAGTTAGTAATGTTGATTAATAGTTTGATCTTCAAGAACCCAGTGAAGGTACACAATCCCATGAATATATATAAAAAAAACTATCATCCTTGCTTTGAATTTTGATTTGTTCATTCGAGCTTTTTTAGCTCTTAGTGGAAGGGGTCTTTCAGGGCTTCGTTTTGTTACAGGCTCTGTTCGGGTCTTTTATACTAATCCTCTTGGGGAAAATATTCTTTAACTGTGATTTTAGTTTAAAAACCGCTTTCCTTAAAGATGACTTGATTATGCAAATGCAGCTACTATTTAAGTTCCAGTCGTTGAGTATGTGAAATAATGCTAAGCCAGTGTTTCTCAAACTGGGGGGCGCGCCCCCTAGGGGTGTGTGATAACCCTTTGAAGGGGGCGCGAGCATACTGAAAAGTCGTAAACAAATGATTATTTAGAAAAATCATTAAATTTTCTGAAAGTAAACAAACAGATACATTCTGACATAATAAAAAATAAAATACTCATTTACATTATAATACACTTAAAAATGTATCAATACTGCACAATCTATTTTATAATTAATTTAACAATACTAAGTTAAGGACAAGTTTAATAATTACCAGTGACCCCATGGATTTGTCATATATAAAATTATATGCCAACATTAACACTTATCTTGATAATTTGCATGGTTTATAATTAATCCCTTAAACGGCGATAAAAATTACGTGATTCGTTCCCCAATGCCACCGTTTAGCCCGTAGGTAAGCGTATGTGGTGTATTGAAGGGGGAGAAGGTAGAAAAAGAGAATAAATAATATCTCTGAAATAAGTAAATCCTTAGCAAGGTCATTTTATTGCTTTCCCAAAGCCTTCAGAATAATTTTATGGGTAGCGGTTCTCAGAAAATATAGTACTTCAGAAAGACGTATATATACGACTGGGACAATTAACACGCTAGAGCTGAGTGAGACGTTTATATACGTCGGGGGAACTTAAGAGGTTAAAGTTGAATTGTAGGTTTAGCGTCAAAGTATAGTATTGAATTTAATACATCGTTTGTATGGAGGGGGCGCGATGCAAATTATAATTGAATATTGGGTCGCAAATATTGAAAGTTTGAGAAGTACTGGGCTAAGCTCTTTGATGGTTATGCTAATTTCCAAGAGTTAGTAGATTGCGACTGGTGGTCGCGTATGTTAAGATTAATATTTGACGGAGAAATCGTCAGGAAGTGATTAAGCAACCAAACTTTTGGAGCTGACCAGCAGTGGCGTAACGTACACCCCCCATTGCGGGGGCAGGGTTCTAGGGGGTCTAAAGTCTGACTGCCACCAAGTAAAATCCATCTTAGAGGGCCCAAAACCTGACTTTGCAGGGGGGCTTAAATGTCCTCTGTTGTGCCACTGCTGAACCAGACTATCCCGGCTACAAGAAAAATCATTCACGGGGTTTAAGCAAAAATAAGAGTTTTAATTTGTTATCTGATTTCGAGTTAAAACTTTATTATTGTTCCCAAAGTTAAGTTATAAAAGTGCATTTTGTAAAGCACTAAAAGTTAAATATAAAATTAGTTATTCTAAGATCATGTCTGCTTCTTCCTCAAATCCTTCCACACCCGCGACCTCCGTGCGACAGTTCGATCATAAATTTACGAACTTAAGAGGTTAAAGTTGAATTGTAGGTTTAGCGTCAAAGTATAGTATTGAATTTAATACATCGTTTGTATGGAGGGCGCGATGCAAATTATAATTGAATATTGGGTCGCAAATATTGAAAGTTTGAGAAGTACTGGGCTAAGCTCTTTGATGGTTATGCTAATTTCCAAGAGTTAGTAGATTGCGACTGGTGGTCGCGTATGTTAAGATTAATATTTGACGGAGAAATCGTCAGGAAGTGATTAAGCAACCAAACTTTTGGAGCTGACCAGCAGTGGCGTAACGTACACCCCCCATTGCGGGGGGGCAGGGTTCTAGGGGGTCTAAAGTCTGACTGCCACCAAGTAAAATCCATCTTAGAGGGCCCAAAACCTGACTTTGCAGGGGGGCTTAAATGTCCTCTGTTGTGCCACTGCTGACCAGACTATCAGGCTACAAGAAAAATCATTCACGGAGCTTTAAGCAAGATAAGAAGTTTCGGTAATTTAGTTATCTGATTTCGAGTTAAGCTTTATTATTGTTCCCAAAGTTAAGTTATAAAAGTGCATTTTGTAAAGCACTAAAAGTTAAATATAAAATTAGTTATTCTAAGATCATGTCTGCTTCTTCCTCAAATCCTTCCACACCCGCGACCTCCGGGTCGCGACAGTTTTACGATCATAAGTAAAAAAAAAAAACATGATTTGTCACACGTTATTATCCTTTTCAATACTTTTGTGTCATTTTCAATGGCATTCAAAATGTCAGTGAAAACATTTTTGAGAGCTTTTTATTCAAACGTAAGAATTTTAGGCACCATTTTTCCACACACTTTTTGCATGCTAAAATTGTTGCATAAAATTTGCCGTACGGATTCTTTGTCAATTTCAACAGTCTCAGAAATTACCCGAGTACATAACCGATGATGAAATAGATCCAGATAATCAATTTTTTCAATATTGCCATCTGTTTTTCATGTGCAAAAAGGTAATTCGGGCGTGAATCATCTTCAACGTCTTCTCGGCCATTTTGGAAGCACTTAAAACACTCAAAAACACGTGTACGCGATAAACTTTCATTGCCATACACTTTTTTTTTTTTAATAAATTATAAGTTTCAATAGCTGTTTCTCCACGTTTCATGTGAAATTTCCCAACAATTCGTTGCTGTACTGTTACACCTATCATTTTTCCGGTGAAAAAAAAAACTAACTCTAACGCGAACGAAGACTACGACTATACAGATTTATTTACAAAAGCGCCAGACACTACATTCGAAAGAGAAGACTTCAAGCTAAATAACTGTCGCTGGCGCGTTCAGGGCATGCTTACTTCTTCTCTAGCAGAGTCGGTCTCGTTATTTATCCCTTAACGATTACACTTCTCTCAGAAGTGCCCCATTGGTAGAAATATTTTTTTGGGAAAAAATTTTTGGAAAGTTGCTTAGGTCGGTTTCTCATTCTATAATCTCTTCTTTGTTCAAATCTACGGCCAACTTTGGGAATAGACGAAAATTGCATGGAGCTAGGTCGGAGGTTAAAAACTTAACAATCTATGAAATTCTGAATTTGTCAAAGAAACTCCAAATTAGCAGGTACTCATTAACAGCTTCGTTTGTTTCGCGGACATTTTTTTCACTCGAAAATCCTCAGTCTCAAATTAATGTCCCAAAACCCAAACCCTTAACCCCCACGAAAAATTTTTTCGAATTTTCATTGCAATTATTTTGAATGATCAAATCTCATTCTTCATCAATAACATTGACACCAACAACAACCACTGAGAGCCTACCAGGTGGGGCTCCTCTTTGATGATGAGTCTTTTCTTTGAACAGTTGCACCATATCTTTACACATCGATAGTCACAACATCATTCCGAAAACTTGTAAATATTGTGGTTTTACTTAGTTTCAAGTAGTAGCCAAGTGAATGCATCGGAAAAATTTTTTAAAGGTAAATCAATAGATAAATTTTGAAATGTTCTTAAATATTTTTAACATTGCCTGAAAAGGAAAAAAAAAATTTAAATTTTGTAATTAAATCTACTTTATACGAAAAAAGAATAACTTTAAGTTCTTAAAGTACATAGAGCGTTCAAAGAATATTGAATCTTTTGGCTGGAAAAGAGACAAATTTATTCATACAGATTGTGTGTTTCTCCCCAATATCTCTTTAAAATAATTCCATTAGTAATGCACATAATTCTCTCAAGCTCCATCACTGTTGGGAAAAACTTCAAACGCAATCGCTTGGAATGTTCAGGTAATCTGCATAATCTCTTCAATGGATTCAAATCGGGTCCATTTCAGTGGCATTTTCAAATTCGGGAATAATCAAAAATCACATAGCGCCATGTCAAAAGATTAAGGAGTGGATGATCCACTTGAATGCTATTGTTTGGTTAAGAAACTCCGAATCAAATGTGAAGAATAAAAAAAATAGCCTCTCTAGAATATACCAATCCAAAGTTTAACCCCACTTTGTGTTTACAATTTTGCGGACAGTTATACAACGGTCCAGTCACATTGACGTCTTGATTTGTTGAACTGCTTATTGTCTGCTGATGTGGTGTGGCCATCTTTGAAACAGTTGTACCTCAATTTCTAAAAAATGAGAATCTCACAGCCTCATTTCTGAAGACCTGCCGAATCTTATGAACGGTTTAAACAAGGGCGTTGCCTAAGTCATTCCGTTCTTTTTTTTTTTTTATCCCCCCCTTTTTTTTTTTTTGCTAAATCTGACGAGAAGTAGAAATGTCTCTTTTCCCCAAAGAACAAATTCATCCGATTAATTCTTATGTGGTCGTGAAAAATTTCATCAATTTCTAAAAATGAGAAGCTCACGGCATCATTTCGAAACCTGCCGAATCTTATGAACGTTTTAACTAGGGCGTTGCCTAAGTCATTTCGTTCTCCCCTTTTTTTTTTTAAATCTGACGAGAAGTATATAGAAATGCCTTTTCCCTCAAAGAACAAATTCATCCGATTAATTCTTATGTGGTCGTGATAAAATTTGCACATTTGCACGAATGTCTGTTAATCATCTCCAATCAGGGACACGCATTTCGCTTTTGTATTTGTGCAGGAAAAAAATTAGGATCGATTATTTTGAACGCACTTTGTATACACATTTATATAAATCTATTATGCGTCCACCTTGGACCTTAACACAAACTTTATAAAGCTATTGCTTATGCTTCCAATGAAATATGCAACAATCGCAAATTATAACAATGGACTTTTCTCCTTTAAGGTATCCGACTACGTTCGGAATCGTGATTTTGCATAAATCGCATAAATGGATAATTTTCATGATATTTAGTGTCACTTGGATTAGAATACATGTATAAAATTGTTTTAAGGACATTTTGACAAAAAAATTTATTTAAATACAATATTTTGGCAAAAAATTAACTTAGAATAATCTTTTTTCCAAATGTTCTCCTTTTGTGGAAAATGCTTCTATTATAATAGTATTTTGCCTGTATATAGTTCAGACCTCTATAGAGAGGCTCAACTAAATTTTGGGAAAAAATTTATTAGTCTCCCAAAATTTCCACCAATTGAAATATATATAAATTATTTGGGCTTTGTTCTTAAAAATTTCTCCCCCCTTTTTTCGTAAACATGGATAAACCCACTTCTAAGTTATATATTTAAAAATTCTAATTAAGCCTCTGTAAGAGGTCTGGCTATATACAGGCAAGATATTATTCTAATAGAAGCATTTAAAGGGAAAAGAAAAAATATTATTCTAAGTTAGGACAAAATATTTATTTTAAAAAATTTTTTTTTAAAAAGTCCTTTAAACCCTTTTTTACATATATTCAATCTAAGTGACACTAAAATATGAAAATTTTCCCTTTATGCCTTTTAAAAAACAGGGTTTGAAGATCGGATACCTTAAGGCATCTGCAACATCAAAAAAAAATGTTTTTCTATGAACGGGTTTTCACCACTTTGAAACAATCCAATCGATATGTTCACAACGTCACTGTAAATTGATCGCTCTAAACTGGACAGATATTGAAAATATTGCAGTCCCAGACATACGATATCTTCATGTATATCTTCGGCGTATATTGGCAGATATTCATTTACCATGTAAAGCTGAGACCATAGATATAATAGTTTAGGAAATCACTTGTTGATTTTATTTGGTTGCTATAACAATTTATCAATTATTAGAAGTAGGATGTAACTCTTAAATTACCGAGCATAAGTCTACGGACAACAATTCAAAATTTGTTTCTATAATAGCGCTTGTTACCGAACTCAATCAACACCCACAAATACTTTTAATTTACTGTACTGCTCCAATGCGTCCGAGAACGCTCACTGTTCACCAATCATATAAACATGAATATCATCTAAAATAATACTTCAAATTTAAAAGCAATTTTTGTGTCAGCATTTAACTGCATCTCTTCAAAACCTTTAGAATATCGATGTCTTCAATGACTGCTGAATCCGTTCCTGTCAAGACAACCAATCACGATTGGCTCTAACGTACACTATTTGCATACTACTATATCCATCACTATTTGCGCACAATGATCTAACAGCAATTTTAAGTAACTGAAATTCAAAAAATGTTTTCGAAAATTTAAAATTTAAGCTAAAAGTTTGAATTTTGGAAGGCAGCGTAATGTTGAAATAGTAATAATGTTATGCTCTAATATAAATAAATGCTAATGTGTACGTGAAATGTGTTCTAATATAAGTATAAACAATAAGATTAATAATGGTTGATTCATAAATAGTGTGACCAATTTCAGAGGATCATAAATCTTTATTGAATAAAGTTATTTAGATGGAATTTTCAATGTGGTTTCCTCTAGCACAGTACACTTTTCGTAAGCGTTTTGGCTAAAATAAAAGAGTTTTTTCTATCATTTTTGGGATATTTTTCAAACTCCCTCTAAAAATTGCTTTTTGAAGCGCTTTTTTGAAAGGCTCTTACTTTACGTCTACTTAATTTTTTTAAGTATCCCCATAAAAAATAATCGCAGGGAACACATGTAGGGGCAAATGATAGTCATTTATCAGGAGGCAGAATATTTATTTTTTTTATTTTTCAACCATTTTATAGTTGATTTTACAGTATGACATAGGGCAGAATCTTGGTGAAAAACAAAGTTTTCTTGAGAGTAAAGACGTTTACTTTTTTTGATCGAGTGTTTCAAAACTTTATTCTGATTGTATTTAGCATCAATTCTAAAGTTTGGTTCTACAAAAATGGTTTGTTAAACTTGAGACATTTCATATCAACACTTGACGGCCAACTTGCATTTTCAAAACAGCTGCGTCTTTGCGACATTTTTTGCTGGAAATATATTGAATCTTCGTTTGCCAGTTGTGAATGACAGATGAAACAGTGCTTCATCTGTCCATGTTATCCATGCTTTGTATCTACCTTTACGTAACATTAAATACAGAGGAAAAGAAAGTTTTTCTTCGTTTTTCCACGGTCTTAACAGACATTTGACGACAGACTGAAAATTTACTTTTATAATCAATTTTCTTTATCTGACTGATAAATTGTCGGTACTATATCTATAGTTTCTTACCATGGTTTTTTGAAGCACAAATTTTCTACAAAATAATTCTTTTCAACTTCTTTTCTCTTTCATTAAGGACGTCCTTTCGTTTACATTTTTTCCTGGAGTTTTTAACTGCAGAGCCCAAATTTTGGCTTCTTTGGAAGTTTAGATAGTAATTTAATAGAAAAATGTCTTTTTTAATTTTTAAATGCTTTATTATTTACAGAATTTGAACAACCATCCTTCAAAAGCTGTAAAATTTCGTTCCGGGTTTGAGGATCTAATTTCGGTACTGTAATTTACTCCCACTAATAAAAACGGTTAGATTGGTAATTTAAAATTTTCATTTTTCAAATAAAACCAGTAGTAAAACGACAGAAATTCATCATAAATAGTTATGTGCTTTTAAAAATTGGTCACACTTATTTTGAATCAACCGGTATATGTTATGTTTTCTATATTATTATAAAATGATGTATCCATACGAAAAAAGATCAAAAAGTTTGGGGGTTGTGATCATTCATAAAAACAAAACATATAGGCAGTTTAAGAATATGAAATGAGTTCCCCACCTCCACGTTTAGGAATGATTTCACCCTTGTTAATCGACAGAACTAGGCTCCCAGACATTTCGTTCTGGAGTTATCATTTTAAAAAACTATATTATTTAGAACCTAGTTCGTTATTAAAAAAACTTGAATTTTCAAGAACAATACTAAAAACCTTAAATTTTGTCACTCTGTTAGGAGTAAAACATCTGTAGATTTAAGAAATACTTAGGAATGTGATATCAGAAATATGAGTGCTTTAATCGATTTACGGATTGAAAGAAATGATAATTTTTTCCTCGAAGGGCAAAATAATGAGCAAGGCGCGTTATCTACTCATTGTACATCGTTTGAAGGAGTGTATTTTTAGTGAAAGACTTCAGAAAAGGTAAAGAAGGCAATTGTACTTTCTGCATGACAACGTAATGCATCGGTTCAAAAGTGGCACATAGTTTCCCGCCAAAACTGAAATTTTTGTGCTTTCACATATTGCATATTCACGGGACTTACCCTCTGAGTGGTTTTATCGATTTCCTTCCCCATTAATAAAACAAAATCTGAAAGGACATCGTTTTGAGAAATCAGATGAGGTAAAACCAATATCGCAGAAAGCATAGGTGCTAGCAAAATATGGCTTCTAGTATATAGTGCTTTTAGAAATTCTTCAAGCATTGTCTCCCAAAGGGATTACTTTGGGGATGGCTACGCACTGATATTTCAATATACAGAATTACTTTTGTTTTCAATGACTAATTCGCGGAGCAAAAAGCATTTTTGTACGTTGCCGTTTGTGCAACGTGGATTTGTAATCATAGTTTAACGAGGATTTCACACAACTGCGGTTCAGAGTATTCAAAAGTAGTATGAGTTTGAGAGCAGTGGATGTATTTGTAAAGGTAAAAGTGGAAGGCGACTCGGCATATATGTAGAAAATGTTGAAAAAGTGAGGGATACATTTTTCTGTGAAGCCCAACGAAATCGACTGTTTGCGCTAATCGAGAACTGGGCATTCCTCAGCCTACTATTTGGGGAGTATTAAAGAAACTATAATCCTTGCAAGCACTGCTTGATTGATTGAACATTAACGTCACACTGTTCAGCTACACGAGGGCTTTGGCGACGGTGGTGGTGAGTGAATATTAACGTCCCCACTGTTCAGCTACACGAGGGTTTTTGGGGACGGACCACGTACTTTGAACCATGGTCAGGACGGGACGACACCTGAGATGGCACCCCCCTCCAACTACCACACCACACCAACGGAGGACGTTTCGCCTCGACAGATTTAACGTGCATCGCTGCCCCACGCGGATCTTTGGTGGGACTGGGATCGAACTCGAACAAGGCAAGCCCCCCGATCCGATACCTATACCACTTTTGGCTACCCGGCTGTTTTGCAAGCACTGCAGCCTAGAGGTAACAAATTTCGCTAGAATATTGGTCCCTACATGAAATGGTGGCTATGGAAATAACTTTTTTTTTTCTTTTGGCCGACTCGTTTTTAGTGGCAAGGGGTCATTTGAGTAGGTATGTAAACCACGATAGCGTGCGCATATGGAGCTTCATAAATCTTCACCCCGGACTGAACATGAATTGCACTCATCAAAATTGAACGTTTTTGGAGCGACGTCCGTTTCAAAGAATTATGGATCATTCCATTTTACAAAAATGGGGGGGCCAGTTACTGGCAATATATATCTGAATATGTTGCTTTTCCTTCAGGTAAAATATAGCCCCAGTTTCGTTTTCTAACAAGATGCGGCATCCCATTTGGTTAACTCCTAGTTTTCTTTTACATACATATATAACTTATCAATCTGGGTCGTTTATTTATGAAAATAAATAATTGGATAACTAAGGCATTCATTCAGTAAACTACTCACTTCTGTAGACAGAGATTTTGTACACTAATTTGTTCTAAATAAATAAAAGAAATATAAAAATACACTCGCTTTTAATTAGTAATCAGCGAGTTGAATGATTAGTTGTAGAGTAACATTGATTTAAATTCAGTTATCTAGTGTTAATAACCCTATATTCAAGGCAAGGATTTTTACACCAACAAATCCTATTTGATATTTATGTCAATTAGGTTTTGTAGTTTCAAAAAAATGCACTTCCAGAGACCCCTTCTTCCGTTAGTCGTTAACTGAGGACAGGAATAAGAAAGGCATTACAACTGTCCCAAATAGGAATGCTTTTTCATCCCAGTCGTCTAATGCGTGGTGTCTTCGGACCCGAAGGTGGGCAGTTCAAATTACCGTGCCCAACCATTCCGAAGCGGTGACCAAGGAATTGAACACTAGATGTGACAGCACAGCCAAACACTACTAATGGATCTTGCATTTCCATAGAAAGTAAGACATTCTCAATAAATTACTAGTAATTCAAACACCATCGGCACACACGTCAACCTGTCCTATCTCAACAAGATTGCCCAAAATGGAAAAACGTTCTAACGACATTCAAGCCTACCGGGAATGTATATCAATTACAATTACGGCTAGAAAACAACTTTCTCTCCCGCTGCTTGTATCACACAAATATCTCATTATTAATAAAATATCTTCTGTAGGAAGGGGGTATGCAGCAACTCCTCCTGCAAGTCGCAAAGAACAGGAATAAAACGGGTTTAACAACTGGCTCAAACAGGGATTCCTTTTCGTCCCAGCCGTCTAACGCTGTTCACGGAGAAGCATCGGCTGGTTGGTGGTTCAAATAAACACTCGTACCAAAGTCAATAGCTTGTCGTCGAACATGGATACTCATTTTTTCGTTTCAACGTAGTTAATCAATCCATGATCACAGAATAAGATGAATGTCATGCAGATAAAAAATGAATTATAACAAACTGGTAATATAATTAAATGTATAGCTCTTCTATTGGTTAGTGTTAGAATATGTGACGATTTATATTATTTATTAGACACCCTTTAGGTAAAAACTTTATATTATTGATTATTTTACTTTGTTATAACCATTTTGAAAATCTTCCTTGTTATTGTTTTTAAAAAATTAAATGTGTATAAACATAACTTTATATAATTATATAAAGGTTGTTTTCAAAAGTAAATAAATAAATGTATTAACAATTTTAGTAACCCTTATGGCAGCTGGATAAAAAATTAGTACCACAACTCACGAGATCAATGCATTAGTTTCATGAACATAATCAAGAGCTACAATTTTTCTCATATAATATAATTTCTTTTTTAATTATGTAGGGAATCGTCTCAATATCTTTTTTTTTTTGCATTTCATTTTGAATCCAATTATCAAAGAATTTGATTTATTAATAGAAAACCTTATGGGTGTTATGAATTAGATAACTTCCAATTAAAAGATTCACGATACTTTTACCATTTTTTATATTGCATGTGTTAAATGGACAAATAATTTATACATTAGTACATGACCTTGCAAGACTTTTTAACTTTCAATCATAGGTTTGATATTTAATATTTCCTGAAATATTTCAGGAAATCGCATGAAATCTTGAATTCAGACTTTATAAGAGGAATCGAAATATTTAAAAAATTTTAGAATGTATTTTCTTTGCCATTTTATATATTTAGAATTAAAGAATAACTGTCGAATGTTTCAGATACTCATTTTAACAGTCACAGATCTCATTCTCTTGTCTTTATTTGAGTCTTACAATTCATAAATTTTCAATCAGAGTTTTATGAAATTTACACTTAATTCAGTGATGACAAAATAAATATGAAAAAAGAAAATAGATGTTATAATTCAGTTTTCTTTGAGGTATTAACATTTGTATCAATTTTTATTCAACCCCAATGAGAATTACAAAAAAGATTTAGGATATATATTTTATTTGTTTTTTTAAGACCAGATACTATTCCTGTGAATTTGTTTGCTTCATACAAATGAAAAGTAGCATGTAATAGTGCAATCATGTGTGTATAAACAAACAAAAAATATTGTTTTTAAGATAAAAGAAAACACAGACTACAATTTGCACAAAATTTCTACACATATCCTTTTTATTCACTGTTGTCAGCTAAGTTCATGCACCTGAAATCACACGGCATAACTTCAACTCAACAACTTTTTTTTTAAATCACTTTGTAATTTTGATAAGCTTACATATATACAAGCTTCATAATGCTTATTTACAAGGAAGAGTTCAATTTGCATGAGAAGACAATAAATCTCACGAAAAAAAAGTGAAAAACAAAACATTGGTGCCTCCAAGCCAAATAGCAATCAGCTGCAATTCCTGTGCGGGATGCACAGCAAATATAAAAATTATGCAGGAATGAAATGAAAAGTGAATGGTAAACTCATATGCATTGAATTTAAATCTTAATACATTTGAGTTCATTCACAAATTTTCTAAATGGAGAAAATGAAAAAATGGTCATAAAAATATGAATGTTTTTAAATATTAATGTGAAATTCTCACAAGTTTAACATCATACTGAAATAAATTATGAAGACAGTACATTCTTACTAGCATTCAATCAAAATACATCCAATATAATTTGAAACAAATAAAATAGCTTAACTTTCGCACTGCTAAAATTATAAAACAAAAAAAGTAAGCAAACATAATTCCCTGAGATAGTGTAATTTGACACTTCCAAGCCTTTTTGTCTCTAAAAAAACTTTTTTGAAAACATGGTACAGTTTAAGATTAATAGATAGTGAAAATTTAGAGGGTTTACTATTTTATCATACATTATAAATATGGAGGACCATTTTATTTAAATTAAATCATGTTTTTAAAAATAATCTATACTTTAATGCATATATATGTGGGTGTGTGTAAATCATCCCTTAAATTTTTTAAAAATATATTAAAATAACAAAGACATTTTAAGCTTAAACGAAAAAATCTGCCTGCATATAATTGCCGAAGAAAACTTTTCAAATATTGAATGTATCTAAATTTAATATGAAATGAAATTTTGATCTAATTTGAAATTTGTATTATGCACATTCTTTAAAGAGAGTTTAAAAAATACACAAAAAGTATTATTACCTTTATACTCGACTTCAAATATGTTTAGGTAAAAGTCACATTTATTTAAATTAGTTTCTATATAAAAAGCAATGCAAAAATGAAAAATATAGCTCTTTTTACTATAAAAAAATTCATAAACATTGCATTTTAGTATTTGAAATGGAAGTTTGAATTTGATTAAACTTGCTACTAAACATTCACAGGAATGCTTTTTGTTGAGCTTTTGACTTGATTCCAGAAAAACACATAACAATTAACTTTAACAAACATTTCTACTTGCTATCTCTTTTTTTACAACATCACATTTTAATTACAGTGTGCTTGATAGTGAATAGATCTTTGCAAATTCTAAAGTTTTCCCCAAAATTTACAGATTTTACATATAGTTAATCAGACAAATGTAAATAATTTGTGTTCAATGATTAAAAAATTTAGGAGTTTCTTTCAGTCTCATTTCTCCATAAATTTGGAAGACATCAATAATTAAAATTATAACAGCCACCTAGGCTTTAAAAAGTATACTGCCAAATTAATTTTTGTGAAACACAAATGTTTTAAAAACTATAAATTGGTACCATTACAACACCACAGTTCATCAAAGCACACAAGTGCAAAATAATTTAAAAATAAATCAATTAGTATACAATGAAAATCCTAGTCAAAACATTCATGTAGCAGCTAATAAAAAAGCAGCTAACAATATAAATGCAAACAAATGACAATTTTCAGGCTGTATCATTAATTAAAAAAATCACAATCAATAATACATTCGAAAATTCATACTATGACATTTTTAGAATCCGTCTTTTTTTATCATTTTGTTTTTGTAAATGAGGATAATTTTCAAAGACTGGAATTCAAAATGAAATAAAAACCATAAAATCAGCAACTGCATTTGTAATACTTTTCCAAAATTTACATAAGAATTCAACAACAATAATAAAAAAAAAATTATTAAACTGCAATGAAAAAAATCATAATAGTTAAAAATTGTGAAATCTGTTTAAAAAATACCAATGAAATAATTTATTTCAACTTAAACCAGAGATTTAAAAAAAAAAAAAAAAAAAGATCAAATATAAAAAAAAATATGGAAACAAAAATTTAAAAAAAAAGTTTTCCCC
>BMAV01025657.1:301184-312011 GCA_019973955.1 Trichonephila inaurata madagascariensis | reverse complement strand
TTGCTATCAACTTATAAAATCGTTACACAATTTATGATATAAAAGCTGGTCGCGAGATTTAAGTACTCGTTTTCACTTAGATTGAAAATTTAAAAAAATTAAATCAATCAGATCAAGCTATTTAATTTGCTTGTTTATCAACACAGGTAAATCTCGCGACAAGCTTTTATATCATAAATTGTGTAACGATTTTATAAGTTGATAGCAAAAAATTTTTAAAAGAAAAGTTTATTTTATTCTTTTTAGAGCATTTAAATAAAAGCTTGTTTTTAAAAAGTTTTTTTTTTACTTTTAATTTATTAACATCATACCTTTGTGAATCCGGATTTTCTGCGATGGCTATTTTGAAGACAAAATATAGATATGAGCTAAATACCAAAAAATAACTCTGAGTGTCAATTTCTAATGTTTAGCCTTCCTTTGAAAAACTTTGCTCTGCAAGACAAGCCCATGGGGGGAAGTCACTGATAATTATTAAACTTGTTCTTATAATGGCTGAAGTACCCACTCTTAACCCGAGTTTATTTTTTTAAAAAATGGTAATATATTATTCTTGATATAATAGCTTAATTGTAAGGAGAGTAAAACTAAGTGCATGACAATGTATACAAAAATGTAAAATGATTTATTGAAATGAATACTCATATTATAAACGGTTTTGAATGAACTTTAATTTTAAGTCTCGCAGAATTAGCATTTAGAATAAATGTTAAGTAATAAAAAAAGAATATAAAATTCTAATGAATAACATTTGTGTTATTTTTTTAATATTTAAAGCGAGAAAACTTCAAAATGTTTTAGCCCGGGATCAGGTGTGCACTCGATACTAACGTTAATGGTCGCGGGGAGTGATGCACCCCAATTCTTTTTTTTATAATTATTTTCAATATACAAGATAAAAATCACAATTTCAGTGAATAATTTAACTAAGAGAAAATATACTTACCTATTTCAAGGATTTTTCTGTTTGTCTTTCATAAATTGAAAAAATATCCAATAAAACTGAACTAAATTGTTCCAAATGTACGTGACCTTAATAAAGGACACAAATCACAGACACTTTTTGCTAACATTACAGGAAAGTTATTTGCAAGCAAAACTGTCACATTTTGTTCACGTTATTGTAATTTTAATGTCCGTTGATGATCGACAAATATCCTGTTGAACTTTTTCTTGCTTGTGTCTTTTTGACAGGGTGAAGTGCATTTTGCGGTACACTTATGGCTTTGTATTTTCTTTATAAAGTTCGTAATGTAGCTATTGAAAATTTTCCTTTCGTTTCATGTTTATTGCTTTTCTAAAATTTACTTTCGCTAACATGATTAATATGCATTATTTCAGCAAGTGTTTCTCTTGTTTGATCAGCTTCAATTTCCTTTCAGAGAGATCACAGATGTCCAATTATTTTTTCATATTCTGCTCATTTACATTTATAAACCATAATCAGTCGTACAACATCACAATTAAAACCACTAAGTTATTAATAGGGGAAAATGAAGCTTGTTCAAGAAAATATTTTTGAAAAAAGTGATCGTGCCGGAAACTCGGTCTAAACAAGTATCCTAAGATTCTAAAAAAACGTTTGCCACTCCCAAAAAAGGAGATATGTGATCAATTCATTTTAGCTCCCATTAAGACTGTCATATTAGAGGATTCTCTGTCAAGGTCATTGGTAACAAATAAACAGTTTTCCCCCACACACAGAATTAACGATTTTTGTATTATATGTTTCAGTAGACTCATAAAAATAAATCTTGGCCAATTAATCCTTCAAAGTACTCAATATGCTTATCTATGTATCATAAAACTCTTTCACATTGTGAAAAAAGCGCAACAGAATTATATAATTTACAACTTCCCTAAAAAGGGGATGCAGATAACATACCACTAAGTTCGAAAGTCAGCAAAAGTAATATTTTAGATTAAAAGAAACGCGTAATAAAAAAATCTCTCATCGTAGGATTACAGCAAAGCAAACAAAATATTTTCTTTTATTTTTGATGACCTTTTTTCACCAGATGATATATATAAATCATATCAATGTAGATCTGTATTTTTTTATTATATCAGAAAGTATTTTGTTTTTTTTTTTTCATTCCAGTAAATTAATTTTTGTTAGCCTTTTATTTTCGATATGCTCGGGCCCCCCTTGAAGGGATATCGCGCCCCCCCAGGGGGGCGCGCCCCACAGTTTGAGAAACACTGATCTATGCAACTTAATAAGAGGCAAGATGGCTCATTTCTTCGTTTTGATTCATAGTAGTGTAAATACAGTTTTCGATACTATTCCTGGCAACGCCACCCTGAGGCAATTTTTTAAATGTTTGTAAAGTTTGTTCTCAAAAATAATGAAGTTCTCCTGTATTACAAATCGAATTAGTGTATTGAACTTTTCAAAATTAATGTAATCATTCAAACCATATTTCTCATATGCACCTGAAAGTACCTCAATTATATCTTCTATTTTGATGGAGTTAAATAAATATTCGAAATCAAATCCAAGCACTGAAAATACCTCTTGTTGCTCAACCTTCTTTATTACATCATGGCTGTTTTTTATAATAGAAGTGTCTTTAAATTTATCTACTGTACCTTGTAATATGTTCTGTAAAATTCTTCCCGATTTGGATATAAAAGTATTGAACCCATTTGTTACACTGCGAAATTTGACTGGATTTCGATAAAATTTAGGAGACAAAAACATATGAGGATATTTAATTTTATTAATGTACATATATATACCGAACTGTATGTAAACCAGTCAAATCTATATAAATAATATCTAGAATTTTACTACCCTCGAAAATGATGCTTGCATACATCATTACCGGGTTACGGGACATGCATCATTACTAACCTTCACATAGCGAAAAAAAATGCTTAATGAACTAGTCTGAATTGTTTTCCAGGTGCCGAGTGTGCTAATCGCTAACTGCTAGCCGTGGCTGGAGTTTCTGTCATGTAAGTTAACCTTATTTTTAGTTATTCTCAAAATGAATGAAAGGGTTGTCAATGATACTACATTAAATTTTTTTAAAACTTGGTGATTCTTAATGTAAAATATTTTGTAAGATTCAGCAGGTGTTTGGAGATGTTGCTATCAGAGTAACACATACAAAGACGTTCTTCAACTGGTTCTAGTTAACCACACATCGGTGGAAAGTGACTAATTTTCTGAGAGTTTACAAACTCTTTGGCATGCAGCTCTTGTTAAGACTGTAAAACGATCTGATTGAAAGATATCCTCGTTCGACCGTAGAAGATACTTCCAAAGAGAGGTCGAAAGGCGTAAAGTATCCACCCTTGCAAATATGTACGAAAATTTGAATTTGTGTATAATGTTTGAGAAATTTGGGCTGTCGGCAGAACAGAATTAACTCATTGATCTTGACAAAACATTTATATTCTTCGTTCCCTAACCTCCTTACTTTCAAGGCATGTTTCCTTGTTATTTATGATTGTTTTTCAAATTAAAGATATCTTTAAAATGATATCATTTTGATAGTTAAAAGAGATAATATGCAGATGAGCGAAATGAGATGAACATCTTTTTAAATAACGCTTCCCAGAAGTTTTTTTGTAAGCAAAAAATCGATCGGATAGGTATGTAAAAGCGAAAGAGATGAGCTATGGCACACTTGGAAGTAGATTTTTAAAGAGACTTAAGCTCCCAATCTCCTCACGTAAAATATTTTTTTCTGATTAAAGGTAGAATAGTTTTTATAACCCATGTGTATCAATGATGTACAGATAATTGTAAATACTTCGATTTAATTAATATAAGGAACAGTGTGAATTTATTCTTTTATTTTATGGAGTATTGAATGAAATAAATCTAATCCACATGAATAATGAATTCTCAAAAATGTTCTTGAAGCAAAAAATACCATAATTATAAATATAACTTAAGTTATTCTGTACAAAAATCATAATGTTGCAAGTAAAATATTTAAGCATAAAATATAATTTCTCAATCTTTTGAATCAAGCATATTTAAAAAAAACAACTCTATTTTTCCATAGGTTTTGAATTACTGGAAACATTTTAAAAGAGAAGGAAGTATTCTGGTTTAAATTCTATGGAGTAATAATATTTCAACGAAAAATATTAAAGAATATGTGAATTGTTACATTGATTTCTCCCTTTTTTAAAATGGCATTTTCTGGCAAAGACATTTCTTTCTTTAAAAAATAAATAAATAGCATTTAAATTTAACCACATTTACAATTCTTTTGTAATTTTTTTGGTAAAATTTTTTTCAAGCAAACTTCTGATTCTTTAGATGGAAAACATACTTTTTAAAAACTTTTTTTGCTACAATCCACATCAAAGTTTTTCTTTCTATACTTCAGTGGAAGGAAACTGGTTTTAATTTAATACATACATGAGATTGCATTTCATTTTATTTAAAAATAAAAACCACATTATTTTTTTTTTAATTTTCTATCTATATGCACAGCTTTAACAAGGAACACTTTTATTTCTTTTTTTTTCCCTATTGTTCTTATTCTCCATACTTTTTAAATGATATAATCATGTTTTTTTAATGGAATAAACTTTATATCGTAGCAGAAAATTTGAACGAAAAAAAATGTTGCCCTCGGAAAATCTGAATCCAATAAACTAAAAAATTAGTATTTTTTCAGGAAATGGTATGCGAGTAATTTCTGAGTAAGATCTGTTGTCTAATACAGAAAAGAAATGAGTATATTTTTTTAAATATTTTTATACATATCGAATTTCAATACTGTATATTTCTTTTAAAAAGGAATTCCTTCGATAAATACTTAAATTTCAAGGGCTTTGCAAATAGAAACGAAAAGTAAAAATGCCCAACGAAGGTAAGAAAATATAACAAAGGTCTCGAATTTGAAATGTGGATGCAAGAAGGAATTTTTTTAATTTTATTTCTAAAATGGAATTAGTTTTAATCCATGTTTCTTGCAAAATATTCGAAATGAAGGCAGACATATTTTTTTCTAATCATTTTAAGAAATGAAAAATAAAAAAAATATGTATATATATTTCTTTAGACTCTGCCTCTTCAAATAATCAGATAACTGGGTTTATTTTGCTGAGTTCTTTAGTTCCGACTCAGTTTGTTTTGCTTTGTAATTTTTTTTTAACTGAATAGTAATAAAAAAATTGTTTATCGTTCGTTTCTTAAGTAATGAGATCAAATGTTTGATTATAAGAAGAGTATTACTTTTTTTTTTACTTTAATATTTCAAATATCGAAATAAAACATTAATATTTTGTATCTAGATACATATTGGACCTAAGGTTTGATATGATTAGTATCATATTTTTCTTTTTTGTATATTTTTTCTTAATAATAATTTTAAGACAAAACTGATTCATTTGATATTAAGACAGGCTTAACTAAAATATATATTAATTTTCTTCAAAATATTTGTACTTCTATGAGCTTATATTGCAGTTTCTGTAAACGGTGGGGAAAAAAATGTTAAAAATGCACTTTTACAATAGTTCAAGATTTGTACACACATACTGATAAAATATATATAACTATACTACTTGTTAAAATGAAAAGACATAGATTATTTAGAGAAGAAATTGTTTGTATAAAATATTTTTTCATTCACTGCAGCATTTTTTATTACTAATTCCTAAAGATACAAATTAAACATTAACTGGTGCTGCATGGTAGTTATACAGCCTGCTTAAATCAGCATTCCTTCCCTCTTTTTCTAAAATTCTGAAAATAAAATATTGAAATAAAAAGTAGGGTTTTTTTTATTAAATTTAGCTGTATTTATAAGGCAGAATCTAAAGGACTGAATTTTACCAACTGCTTGGAGAAATTGGACAGCTCAAATTTGTCTTATCTTACTTTTAAATGAATGGTATTTTAGTGTTTCTCAACCCAATTATCTCTGAAGATCGGTAAACTATTGTAGAATTTTTTTGTTGACCGTTCAGTTAAAAAAACTGTCGCAGGGCCATGGCCCGCGTTTGAAAAATATTGTTTTATGACACATTCTCATTTACGTGACGAAATCCATTCGCAGTTGTTCAAGGTTAAGCTTATGATTCAGAAGATAAATATCACTTATTTTATACTATTCACAAAGTAAACTATCTTTATTTTCTTCATTCGAAATGTCGTGCAATAACTCATATCCGAAAAAAAATATCACACGTTTGCAATTATTACAACTAAGTTCATTCACAAATTATCAAAAACCCATATATCTGTCTGAAAATAGTTGTATTTGATATCGATAGTGGCTTTAAAAGAATCAAGAAGAAATCATTCAGCGCTACCAAAAGCTGATAGTTTTATTTTCGCAGAATTCAACATCGGTCGTTCAAAAACCTCTCTCAATATTTAAAAAAAAAGCTGATATATCGTTATTTATTGTGGAATGAGGGGATGGCACAGAATGCGGACATTGAATGTTAAGGAAAAAGTCATGGTCAGTTGCAATTGTTGAATAAAATGTTTTAGACGTGTATTAGTACTGAACACATTCACAAAGGAAAACTATTTTTCAAAAAGAGAAATTACATTTGATCATCATCTTTTAATCTGCATGAAACAGAATTTTTCTAAGTGGCCGGGTCTCCGGGGTTAGAAAATATCTTACCAGTTAAACCAAAACAATCATGGCCTAAATATTTGGATATGCTAATTAATTCAATCTGTTTTAACTTTCAAAAATCTTTTCATAACGCCTTTTTAAATTAAAATTATCTGGAAAACCAGAAAAGTCATAAATTTTGCAGTAACTTCTATCATAGGGCTCATCGTACGTGTATATTTTTATACAGTAGTTTTCAGATAACATATTCTTGAAGAATGTAGAGAATTTCGAATTGAGACTCACAATCTTTTTATCGATTTTAGAACAGCATATGAGTGTATTAACAGATAATGTATCTTAAATGTCATGCATGAATTAAAAATTCCTGAAAAACGAAAAATATTGTTGCATTTGTAAATTTGACTCTCAAAGAAACCGAAATTCCAAGCATACAAGATGATTTTACCAAACAGCTTGAGGTGAAAAATGGCTTGTGACAGGGGAATGCGTTGCCATGCTTCTTGTTTACTAAATCCCTTGGAAGAAGTTATCAGAGTCTAAAAGATTAATAGTAGAGGAAAAATTTTTAATGAGTCAGCTCAAATACTGGCTTATGCTGATGACATTGGCATTATTTCCCGAACGGCACTAGATCTCAAACATGTATTTATGACATTAGAACAAAGTGCGACAGGCATTAACTTATCTGTAAACAAGAATAAAACTAAATATTTACCTTGTTTAAAGTCTGACTTACAACTTAGTCATACAGAAATTGGCAATCATAAACTTTATTTATTTATTTATTTATCCACCGCCCATGCTTGACTTCTTGACCATTTGACGCCGAGCCTCCCAGTACCGACTGAAGATGTCATCCGACAGGTATTCAACGAGTACAGCGTATTAAAGCAGGTAATCGCCATACATTCTGGCATGGCCGCAGAGTGGGAAGGCTTCCTTAGCAGCCACGCCAAGCCATTGGAGGTACACTACCAAAACATCATGTCCGGTAGTTAAGCGAAAGCAGGTAACAGCTTCGGCTATCTCCAAGTGCCTCGGGATTAGACCCACAGTGGTAAGTGTTTCGCATGGCTTTCAAAAACTCTTCGTTTCTTGGGTCATGCTAGTATATTTGTCAATGTATATGGAGATAATGCTCTTTTCTCATCTGAGGGTCAAGGGACTTCCGGTTGAGTTGACACGGCTCCCTGCTTGGAATTTCGGTCGGCTCTTTCACATTGCCGGGGATCCCAACATGACATGGGATCCACTCTAAGGCCACAGTCCAGCCATATGAGATGAGTTCCGCAATTTTAGTTCGGCACTGAATTATGTTAATGTAGTCAGTTGGTGCATTACTGCTTAGAGCTAGAGAAGCTTGGGAGTCTATGAAGAAGATAACTTTTGCGGGAGCTAGGCCAGCAGATAGTAAATGCGTTTCAGCTTCACAGACAGCCAATACCTCACCATCGTAGTTGTTGGCGTTCTTTCTCACGACCAATGAGCCCTCAAACAGCCTCCTGAACCATTCCGCGCCGGCTCCGTTTGTTTCGGTTAGGTATGTGCCGTCAACATGTCTAACAAGATTCAACTGGGATCAAGTACCTCGAAGGGTTTATAGACATTTTTCTGTTTTTTAATGCTGTCAGAAAAGGAAGAGCTTTTCTCTTAGAAAATAATCAGAGTCCAGAGGACTGGAAAAGACGAGAGACTCAGAAGAGAAAAATCAAGGTTCAAAACTAATTTGAGTTGTACAAGGGGAATAGCTTCTAGAAATAAAACACTGGAAAAGCTCAGGGAAATATGATACAGTATGACCGCTATATGAACATACAAATGAACGATTTATCAATAATTGAAAGGAGAAAAATTTTTATCACTTGTTTTCTCTTTAAGATTGTATAAGTTTAATAATGTAATAAGCATTCATTTACATGAAAATACATTTTAGACATATGTTAATAAATATTTAAAATTAAATATTCGAAATGCATTTTACATTAATTGCATAATATAAATCACATTCACCGTCACTGACGCGCTGACCTCGTATACCGTTACCGCTCTGGAACGACGATCGACTACGATAAGTTACATACTTTATATTTAGTGCGGCTCCTACGAATGGATATATCATTTTTACTGGCAGCAAATGGGTTAAGTTTTTAGTGAATTTTTTTTTCTTAATTTCCAACAAAAACATCAATACATTAAATAAAAACATTATTATTTAAAATTATATAGTCATTGAAATGTATTTGTAAATCAGCACAAAATATGCAAATGCTTTATATGTATATTTTTAAGATTTTCACTTGTTCTGTTCTATGACACTGAAATAATTAATTAGAAGAAAGGAAGAATAATTAATCAGAAGATTAAGAAACCAAGTGACTTTCCATCCGGTGTAGTGGTCAGTGGCGCTGCCTGATTAGAATATGAGTTCGAATACCGTAGAGGGCATGGGTGTTAATAAATGTGTAGTGCCTTCACTGCACTAAATAATCGTCAAGCCCCAATTCCTCGGTTGAGGTTGGTAGAAGGAGAAAAGAAGTGAGAGAGTCTTGATCAACCCTTAGGGTTTCTTAAATTCCGCTGTCACCTGCACTGTGCTCAATACTACGGCTAGCAACCGGCGTACAACTAGCCCTTGCTGATGATTTTCGTGGATTCAATCTGATGCTACTGTCGGTCGGTTGGCGGAAAAAACAGAATCAAACTTTGATATTTTGATATTTTTAAATACATGTTTTTCGATAACAAATTATTTTCAATAAAAGTTAACAATTTCCATTAATAATATGTGAACTCACACAGAAAAATTGAAGAAAAGTGAATTCTTAATTATATGCTTACATTTTTCTTAGACATAATTTTCATTTACGAACAAACGTTAGAAAATTACATCTTTAGGTGAATAATAATGATGTAAACATTTTTCTTACAAAAACGTACACTTTACTTCCTATTAAGTTCCTTTTCTTGAGATTTTGAAGATTGATTCAAATTGATTAATTATTTACTGAACTAATTTCATGACTTTTACCTCTTATATTTTTGAAATATATAACTGCAATAATTATACGTTCCATTTTCTACTTCGTATTTTTTTACTAACAATTATCCCATGTAACACCAAAGTTTCCTAATATTGTTTAATTGTGAAGGCATAGTACCGGGTGTTTCAAAAGTCACGCACATCCCCATGGTAATCCTTGTTGCTTAAAAACCAAAAGGGTTGGTTGAGATTTCTTTCACTAGATGGCAGCAGAGACCCCATCATAAGAAGTATTGAACGTATCAGGCATCAGTTTCAAAATACTTGTCAGTTGTAGTCAGTTGAGTACAACGGGAGGTGTATGATGTTTTCCCAAGAGGAAATATCCATTGTGGAATTTAATTTTGCTATAAAAATCTCATTGCCGTCTGATAAATAGATTTCAGCAGAAATATCCATATTGAGACAGCAACAAATGCTACAATGATAACACTTTTAGTGCAACGGTTACGTGACACCGGATTGGTTGCAGACAGGAAGCGATCGAGTTGACCATTCATAATGAAAATGAAACTGGAAGATGTAGAGAATTCTTTACAAAGAAGTCAATTGAAAAGACCGTCCGTCTACATAAACATTTTTACAAAATTCATATACTTGCTGAAGGTGATGAATGGTACGCTTGGTTACAGCAATCTGGCGCAATGTGTCACACATCACGGGATACTATGGAAGTTTTAACTGAGTTTTTTGATGATCGTGTCATTTCCAAAGGACTTTGGCTAACTCATTTACCGGTTGATTGATTGATTGATTTAATATTAACGTCGCACTGTTCAGCTACACGAGGGATTTTGGCGACGGACCGCGTAATTTTGAACCATGGTCAAGTGACGTGGACGACACCTGAACTGGCACCCCCTCTCCTAACTACCACACCACACCAACGGGAGGACGTTTCAGCTCTCGACAGATTTAACTTGCATCGCGGCCCTACACGGAGGGGCTGTAGTGGTACTGGACTCGAACTCGTGACAAGGCAAGCCACGATCCGATACCTATACCACTCGGCTACCGCGGCCAACTCGTTTAACGGACTTGTCAATTCAGGAATTTTTTTCTTTGGGGATATCTGAAAAATGTCTCCTTCAGGAATAATCTCCATGCGTTTGATGAGCAAGAGTAACATCCTTTATGCAATATCGGACATTAACTCACACGTTCTTCACAAACTTTCAATTAATCTGGTAAAAAGAGTTCGATTGTGTGTCAAGGAAA
>BMAV01025657.1:229591-289641 GCA_019973955.1 Trichonephila inaurata madagascariensis | reverse complement strand
AGTATTGTTAAATAAATTGTAAAATACGTTTTACAGTACTGATACATTTATAAGTGTATTATGCCCGAGTAAATGTGCATTTTATTTTTTTTTTATTATGTCAGAATGTATTTTGTTTATTTACTTTCAGTAAATAAATACATTTTTTAAAGAATCTTTTGTTTTCGACTTTTCGATATACCCGCACCCCCCTCGTGAAGCTACCACGCCCTCCTAGGGAGACACACCCCCAGTTTGAGAAACATTGTAATAACAAATCAGAATGCTTTGTGTCTGTCTCTAATTATAGCTCGTTTTTAATGTTTTGTTCCATTCTTACTCGATGAAGGAAGTTTGTTAAAGTATTTTAATTCTTTTTATAACAATAGTGAGGTAAAATAACCAAAATTGATTTTTTTTGTACTAAGAATTTTTACCATAAATACATTACGGAATTATTACTTGTTAAAACAAATAATTTAATTTTTAGTACAACAGAAAAACTTGACTTGCTTGAAATGGAATGACAACAATAAATACTCTCGGAATGTTACTTAAATTGCTTAGTAAGAATATAATGTTTTAAAATGTATATATATATCTTAAAACAAAACATACGTGTAACGATAATTACTTCCAATTTGTTACCAAATTATTTTTTAATGCATTTAAAACTTTAACTAGTTGCAAAAATTTTTTCAGAATTTAGTCCTATTCAATTTATTTTACGACAAGAAATCAATTTCTTGTAAAAAGACTGAATGTATTTATACATTTTAATTTCAATTAAACCAACTTATTTCGTATTTTTTATTCTTTCCATCTCTGACACAATACTTTATTTATCAAATTTAATTCAAAGAATCCGGGTCCTTAATAAAAAAAAAATGTGCGTAGTCTACGAAAAGCACAAATGTTAAAAAAAAAAAAAAGATAAATGGCGATAAATTAAATGAAGGTACCAATACTGCACTTGCACCAAATAGCCATAGGCAAGTTATGTTTCATAAATTATCATTGCTAATTGCAGAAAAAAATTAATTAATTAAAAAACAGCTGAGATAACAGCTTAAGTGTAATGAAATGCATTTGCTTAAGCGAACTGAAGAATTTACTTTTCCTAAGCCAAAATATCGATAATGAATATCTATGATTGCAAAGCTAACACATCTACATTTTTCTAAGACAAAATGATAAAAATAATGGTATCATTTTAAATTCAGTGATTTATTTTTTTTCTCTTAAATAAAGCAAAAATGAACAAATTTCAGTTCATTCATTCCATCAATTCAAAATTCAATAAAAATGTAATTAGCATTTCATTTTGAAATGCATTTATTTTGATCATTTGATATATGCAAGAGTTTTTCTGTTTCAAAAAATAAATATTTTTTTTTAGAATGATGAAGGTGAAAAGTATAATAAGTGAACATTTCTCTCCATACCATTGTAAAAGAAATAAACAATTATTAAAATCTTTAATATTCAACATTTACGGAATGTTTGTTTTCAATAATTCCTGAAATATATATATATATATATATATATATATATATATATATAAGGTGTTGCCTATTTCGACCGACAAATTCCGAGGGGTGATAGCAGGCAGCTTCAGGACAACTAATAACGGTAGAACATAAGTTCGCTATGCTTAGTAGGTTAAAATTGTGAAAATATAAGCTATCGGGAAGACGATGAACATGACTGTAGGGGAGTATGCGAACGAATTCTAGAATTAAGAGTGCAATGGTAAGTTTGAAGGAAACTGCACGCTTGCAATTTTCCCACTTGTTTTGATAAAGCAATATGTTTAGAAGTAATTAATTAATTAAGATTAGAATTAATATTTTGCAATTCATTTAAAAGGTGATATAATATGACTGACATTTAATATTTCTTCTTAACACACTTTTACTATTTAAAACCTGTATCTATGGAACCGGAATCTTTGAATTACAACGATATGGGGTGCTCAGCCGAGGCCCCGTAAGTGGAGAGAATATCCTTCAGACCCATTTATTAATATCCATTGAAGAGAAAGACTCATACCAGCAGCCACATATAATTCCGGCTCCAAATATCAAACTCAAGGGTAAATTCAACAAAGAATGAATGATAGTTTTAAAAACTGAAAAACAGGCTTTTAATGTAGATAGAACTAAAAAAATGAAAAATAAATTATAGTTTAAAGAAAACTAAAAAACACGCTTTTATAACGAGTCGAACTAATAAGTAAAAAAATAATTCTTAATATAAGAATAAAATGATTAATGAGAAAATTAAGGTCATTGTGGTGAAAGCGTGGGGTGCTTTATACTACATTTTTACACTTACACAGCATTTCAGAGAACAGAACTAGTACGAAATTATAACAATTAATATAGAGCACCCCACACTTTTATCCCAATGACATTAATTTTTTCGTTAATCATTTTATTTTTATATTAAGAATTATTATTTTTTTTACTTTTTAGTTTGATTAGCTATAAAAGCGTGTTTTATTATTTTTTTAAAAATTATAATTTATTCGATTGCGGTGTGCAGCCATCTTAACGTTGCATATCTCAACAGGCAGATTAGAAGCACGCAAATTGTTGCCTGGCCTCCACTCTTTTCCGACTTAAATCTTTTGGATTTCTTCTTTTGATACCACTTGAAATCGTTTGTGCATTTGCCGCATGTGGCTGTTGCTACAGTGAAGGAAGATCACAACATGGATCATAGTCGTTTCAACTGACATCTTCAACACACCTGTTTTATGTCAACGCATCTGACAATCCTTCAAATGTGCTATGACCAACCTTTTACAATCAGTTTTCGATGCATTTCGAATGTTAAGAGGGGATGCCTTTTTCGTATTGTAAACATGTTTTACGTTTAATAAATGTATTTCTTAGGTTTTATTGCCCCTTTTCATACACTCGGCATCTCACCCTTCATTAAAGTTTTTGAAAATTTCTCTGACTAGACGTGGCTTACGACCTTATGTTCTAAGGTGATGTGTCATGCCCACGCTTCCTACTATCATCCCTCTGAATTTGTTCCTGGTTGAATTCGGTAACACATTGTATGTGTATATGTATGTATGTGTGTATATATATATTATATATATGTGTGTGTGTACATAAGTATATGTATTTGTGTATGATCTTTTAGTAACATTATTACGACAGGTAAAAAGAAGACGTGTTTTCGTTGTATTTGAAAACAAAGCTAGATTTGCCAGCTGAAAGTAAAACATGGACCACAACCATCGTCTGTTGATAAAAAAAGTAATACTTTACAGTTTCTGCAAACTGACTCAATCGTTATATTCGCGATTTTCTTACATACGACTATTCCAGAAGCAAAAACGTATATGAATATCTAACCCGCACGATCGTGCGGGTTGGGTCTTAAAGGGATAACTTGGAGCATTGGCGTAGCTATTTCTGAGTAGATCCTGTATCAACATTCCTTAGGCAGCTTCTTTTTTTTTAATTTCAAAGTGCCAGAACGTTGCACATTTTGGGGCCATTGTAGCCTGGGGGCCCTTATCGTTCATATGGCTTATACGGTGGTAGCTATGCCCCTGACTTGGACTCACTGACCATATGGTGTTATTAACTGACTCATTTGGGTTCTGAGTCTTTCCATGTAGACAATTTCTTAATAACAAAGGATCTCCTACATCTCTAAAAATTGGCTTCATTTAATTCAGTATGGTCTACCTGTTTATGAACTTAGTACCTTTCGTTACACTCAGCTTCTGTCTTTTGAAGCTCGTAACACGCATTTGTAATCGCAGGACACATTCCATGTTGAGGGCTCTTTCTTAACTTTTTTTTTCTCTGTTTCGCTTTTAAGATCCAAAAGAGGTGTACGCATTTATTTTTCGATAAGCACAATGCACTCTAATTTTTCCACTTGAGCATCATCTTGATTCGCGCTCATCAAAAAATTAAGCAAGGGGAAACACGTGCTCCTAGCAGAGCTCATTTGATGCGCGTCAAGGATTAGCTTCATTTAAAAATATAAATAATACTTCTAACCATCGTATTTTCTCATATCATATGTCATTTTAAAGAGAATTATTTAAACTTTTATATAATATAAAATTTCCTGTGCCGGACCTTCTTAAAAATTTTAAAATTCTTTACGGTTGATGTCAACGTTAATAGTAAAAGAATATATAAATCTTGGATTTTTAATTCTTTAAATTTTAAAAAACTTTGTTTAATTCAAAAAGTTATTACCTGTTAATCTAAAACATGGCATAAAACATGAGATGAATGTTTCTAAAAATTCTATTAAATTTTCTCAAAATAAGGCAGAACATGTAAAACTGAATGAATGTTTTTGCATTTCACAATACATATTAGATGATATATATATATTCATTTTTTTCTAGAACTCGAAAAAATAGTAAACAACTTAAATCGAAGTACGTGAAAGAATGTCTTAGTGATATTCCAGGATAATGAAACAGATAAAAATAATAAATGAAAAAACGAAAAATAAAAGTTAGATGTAAAACTCTGAAAATACAATACTCTGCATTCTTTTAGTCTATTTTTATCACTCTCTTGCCTTAAGGTCATACCTATTGCTTAACAGCTTCAATTCAAACCGTTAAAAAAAGTAAAAATTAATGTCAAAATCTTTCAATACCTTAACATCTTTATTAAATATGTCACTTTACCTTTCACGCGTGCGAGAATTCTGTTGCTTAAAAGTAAAAAGTGAGATTATTAAACTTCGCGAAAAATCTAAATCGCATTTTCTTTCAGTAAAGGAATGAAAGTTTTCCATCTAATAGAAATAGCCTTTTAAGACTCTTTCAGAAATTGTTTAATACCCAGCTCTGTTAAAAGGCATTGAAATGACAGGGTGGATACGACACGCTTACGATAAGAGAAATCTGCTTTAGTAATATGTGATTTAAAGTTTCTTTGCTAAGTTTTGGTTTTAATGGTAGTTTCTTACTCATAAATTCTGATATATAACTGCCTTAATATTCTTAGGTTTGCCATCTTATTTTAAGATTGATTTGTTATTAAATGCACACACATGTTTGTATACATACACTATCATTGTACTTAATTTATAAATTTTCACATTGATAAAATTAGTCTAAAATCTGGTTAAGAAAAATGTGCTTACCTATTAAATATTTTAAATACCTTTTTTTCAAAAGAAATACTTTAAATGCCATGCTTAAATATTTTCTTGTATTTATATGAGTTTTTAAACGTAAAAAAATAAATAAAATAAAATAAAAAAAATAGCTAGCAGTTAAAAAAGGAATAACTCATTGTCATTTATATACCTTGAGGTACAGAAATCCTACATATGGTTTTTTAAGAATCAAATTTATGTTGTTAAGAATACTGAATATATTAGTGAAATAGAATAGAGCGTTCACAACAGATTCGATCATTAAATTATAAAAATGTATGCATATAATTATATTTTGTTTTCACAACAGCTAACAAATTTCTTAAAATTGTGGGCACCGTATACAGCACTTCTGAATTAATAATTTATGAATATCATTTAATAATGTGCATAATTGATCACACATGAAAAAGTGAACAAAATTTCAAAATATTGAACGTGTTTCAAAACATTTCACAGATTTTTTTTATTTTAATAATTAATTTAATTCATTTGGCTCATTAATCCTCATTTGAATGTTCAGTCAAATCGTTTTTGTAAAACTTTTGTTTTCAGATATTACATGACCGCATAAGCTTTTTCACTAAATTTATTTTTATATATGTTTAAGCCTAAATGTACTTAAATAAATGCATAACTCTTTTCACTAAATTGTCTTAATGAGCGTGTATAGATCTCCCATCATAACTAATAACTGTTTAGAAAGATTCATTAACTTATATTTAAAAATTAAAATTTTAATTTAGAGAGGAATTTTAAAAACTTTTTAATTCAAGCAATTCTGTTTATACAATAAGATATTTTCCATTGTTTGAGGAATTTTTTAATATTATTAAATTGGAGAGACTAGAAAAGTTCTTTTTTTTACCAAGCACTATTTTTTTTGACAACAACAACAACAACAACAGCAAAAATAATTTGTAAAAAATTATTCTTTTTATTGTTTACTTAACAAATTATAAAATACTAATGCATTATAAAATAAACTTAAATGCAAAATAAAAAAATGTATTGCAAAATATTTAATGGACATCTTCAACTATCATAATACAAAAAAATATTACTTAAATGTAATTTTTTCTTTTTATTTTCAGAAAGAATATAAATAAAAATATTTGAAACTTAGAATAAGAGGCTCTAATGTGTATTTTCTTAAAACTTCCACAAAGTTAAAGTGAGACGAATACTAACTTTTGGGATTTGAGAGCATTATGTCACGTACTTATCGTTCTGTTCTTAATGTCTGACGGAAAATTACATTCTTTAAATGTTTTTTCTTATGACTTTTTTTTTTCGATATAACGCATTATCTTACGTGAAAAGTGATTGAAACTAATATCAGCCGTAAAATTAGATTATTTTTTTTGCTAATTTTAGCACTTAAGAATGTGTATTCTATCCCTTGACACGTAAAAAAGTCCTAGACGATTTTTTTTCAACGTAAATTAAACCAAGTAGAGACAATGAAAAGGAGAAAAAGTATACTCAAGTGAAAAAGTTCAAAGGTGTTTCACATAAAACTTTTAGCTTAAATAAAAAAAAATAATAAAAGAGGATTTGTAAGATAATTTTAACCTTAAGATATTTTCTCTTTTTTTCAATTCCTACTATAAGCTCGCACTGTCTATATATTATTTATTTATTTATTTATTTGTATATTTATTTATTTATCTTGGTGGAATTTTCAATCGTTAATAAAATACATTTTAAAGCGCTGAATTGAGCTGAAATTTTATATACAGGATCCTTTTGGATGACAATACAATAATTTAATTATAATTAATAAAAATTAATTGATTTAAACAAATGTTTTAAAGAATTACAAATACAGCCACGTTGGCGACTTAGCGACCATTTTGGCGACTTAAGTCAAAACTTGAAAAACTTTTTTTTCTCACGTGTTAAAGCATTCAGTTGGACTGAAATTAAAAGCATAGTACGATACTTTAACGATAATTAAAAAAAAATTAATTACCACTTAATGTTGTGATTCTGTCCTATGTATATACATATTTATATTAATTGTAAATATTTAATAAAAAGTAACTAAAATAAAAATTTTCGTTGTTTATCTATGTAGGAATTGACTTAAAAACTATTTTTTTATATTACTTGTTTCCTGTGTTTTTATAGTAGTAAAACATCTTTCTTATCGTTTGAAATTATACATGATATGTATATATATATGTATTATTCAATTTGAAATTTGGAAGTTATAATCAATGTTAGCACATTTATCAATGAAGTTCTGATATTTTAAACTAACAAAATATGAACCTATAATAACAACTTTTCATGTTGTTCAACAAATATGATCCAAGTAGTTGAACTCCTTTCAGTGCTATTCTGGTTTTGTATTATTTTTCAAATTTATAGATTCTCAAATTCTATTGAATACAATGATTAATCAACATCTTGTAAATAAGTGAATTACTAACACAGTATTTTCTATTATGTTAATTGAAGCAATATATGTAAGTAATATCTCAGATTATTTAGATTGTAATAATGTTGACCTTTTGTTTTAAGGGCCCATATTGCTGGCGTATTTGATATGTCCAATCCAATTCCGGGGATTTTCATGATGCAAAAAATGGAATGCGTTCAAGAAGTATGATTATGCGGCATGTAAAATATTCCTTGAATTCCAGATTGGCTTGTGTTCTCTCGGTAAAATTAAATTCCCAATTTCACATCATCGTCAGAGATTTGATGCCTCTCTCTGGGGAGAAAACTGTGTGTAAAATTTGCATTGTGGCAACTGGTATATATCTATATATTTCCGAACTTAAAAGTGATACCAGCACCCAAGAAAAGTGTTGGTTTTGGAATGAAAAAATACCAACTAATAGTCAAATTGAAAATTAAAAAAAAAAATGTTTTAAGGCATACTTGTTATATTTAATCAGAAAAAAAAGGAGAAAAAAATATTTGTTGAATATTATTTATATGTTTTTTAAGTTACACATCTTAATTTATTTAGTTTAGTTTTAGCAAAGAAACACTTTTTTTTTCTGAACATTATTTATTTGTAGAATCTGAGATATATCCTTACTAATATTTTAAACGTGACTGTTTGTATGGATGTATGTTTGTTACTCTTTCATGCAAAAACAGCTAAATGGATTTTAATAAAACTTTACCTTAAAATAGCGTCTACATCATAATAACACATTGGTTATAATTTATAAAGATATTTTGTGAAGTGTCCAAAATATAACAATAACTGTCAAGTAAGTAGGAAAACATTCTGCTATCTGCAAGCTATTCTGGCGTGAGCTGCAAAGACCATTAGAGTTAAACGTCAGCATATATCTAACTTTAATGCGTGAAGCAAAACTTTTTCTTTTTGTTTTGTCTACGCCAGACGACCGTGTGTGCTTGCTTCTAATTTATTGCCTCAAAAAGTGTAATCACTATTTTTTTTTCATTTCAGAATAAACTTACTATTATCACTTCTAGTATTTAAAGCTGATGAACTTTGTCTTCCACACTATGCCATTAATTGAATAGGTAGGTATTGCATTCTTTAAGTATAAAAATAATAATGACTACTGTATGGTATTTTTCGAAAGAATAGAAAAAAGTTCCTACTAAGAATTATGCCGTGAAAGTGTAAGTGTAATTATTCCCAAAGCTGTAATAAAGCTCGAGCTATGAAAGTAGCTAGACTTAACGAAACGTTTCTACAAGCCGACCTGCGAAGGCTTAAACAGGCGGAGCGTGAGGCAGCTCACAGAGCTGCTGATACACAAGAGCAGTTCCAAGGTCGGCGTGAACAGAACGCCCGAAATCTGGCATCTCAACGAGATGATGAGACATCAGAACAGTTCCAAGTTTGGCGTCGATATATACGTGGAATGGTTGCGGAGTACCTGTTTCCTGCATGGAAACTTAACCTCCTTATCGGCGTCGACAGCTTACTGAGTATCTAGCACAGCGATATTTAACCTGCAGCCGCGGGCCGCATGCGACCCACAAAGCCTACTTAGGGGACCTGGTCATTATCACTTAAAAATTCACTTATTTAAGAACATTGTATTGAACATTTGATGGGAAATTCTTTGCCAAGAAATCAAGTATATCAATTTTGCTTTTTGCTGTCGTTGTTGTACGGGTAGGAATTGATTTTCTTTTTCTATTTGGAACGCTTACGGTTAGTGATAACAGACAACAGTGGAGTATTTTATGGGTGAAACTAATTTTTAACTGTCTTTCATATCTTGTAAGCGAAAAACATTCGAAGAAAATATAACGTTTGGAGGTTGGGCTATTTTGTAGTGAAGAACAAACCTGGATCTGTAATTGTTTGATTTGTCTCGAAAGTGCTGTATTTAAAAAATAAAAAAAAATAAAAAATTTAAAAAAAAAAGAAGAATCATTCAATGATACTTTTCCTCGAAGTTTTTTCTTCAAGAGGTGATAAATTGACTTTCTTGAATAATCTTCGAAACAGCAACAAAGTGTTTTGTCAGTGGTAATATCACAGTGGTAACAAAGGCATCCTGCGAAGATTGTTAAGTTATTGGTAATCATACAAAACCGTTTATTGTTGTAGAATTTGTGAAATAATGTTTCTTAAATGCTTCTAATTTAGTGTTATGACACAAATAAAAAATACAAAAAATAACAATAAAAAAAAAGCATAACATAGGAGTTATAATCTTTTGATCAATTTCCCACACATTTGAAATTTCAAATGTTATCTTAGTCTTAAAGCATTTCTCTTTCCCCCATTTCTCCTCATGTTGTGGTCCGCATGAAATACCTATCATATGTATGCGGCCGCGTGAAATAGCTGACATATGTATGCTGCCCAGCAGAAAAAAAAGGTGAGTACCCCTGATCTAGTATCTCAACGGGCTGCTGAGTTAAAGGTAGGTGTACCCATTTTGTTAATGCGTAACTTGAACGCGCCAAGACAATGCAACAGTACTCGGTTGCGAATCACCAAACTAGGAAGGCATATCGTAAAGTCCACAATATTAACTGGAGAAGTCAGGGTCGACAATGTTCTTATATCACACATCTCAATCATATTCAATAACTTACCTTTTAATTTTAAACACCTGCAGTTCCCATTAAAAGTTGCATTTTCAGTGACTATCAACAAATAGTAAGGTTAAGCCTTAAAGATATAAGGCCACGTTTTTCCCATGGCCAGCTCTACGTGGCATTTCTAAATCACAAAATCTGCATGTATATGAGGAACAAAAAAAAAATCGTTTAATATAGTTTATAGGAGTATATTGCAGTAGCTACCTATAACTTTTGTATTACCATCAGTCATCATATACATCTGTACATCTATCAACACAAAATATAGTACTTATAATACCGATTAGTGAGATCATGTAGGTATTACACATCCATTTATAAATCATACTATTTTAAGCATTCGTTACACAAAATTTGTAACAATGTGTTACTTTTGCTGATCAGACATCAGCTTATGAAGGTGTTTTCAAAAATCATCCCACAAAAGAGTTACGGGAGTTATAAATAAAAAAAAATCCTTTTTATCAGTTATTAGATCTATAGACTTAAAATTTAACAATCATGTTTTTTTTTCTTAAGCTGAGATATGCAAAAAGCCTTTTTTGTTTGATTTGCTATTCACGTAAAATTAACTCATTAAAAACTTCTTTATCCTTCAATCAGTATTGTTTAATTTTTCAATTCACCCATGCGTAGGACGGGTATACCAGCTAGTATTTAAATATGTTCATAAAAATGTAAAATGTAACGCAAGTATCCTGAAGGACTTTTTCAATTATTCTAGCTGTAGCTCTTTAAAAGTTTTATGTATATTTTTAATCATGTGCGTGTAATAGGGGAATATAATACGGTATTCTCTCCTAAAGTAAATTTATGAAGAAATTCAAAACGTTAGGTTTTCTGGCTTTACAAACATTTTGAAAGGAATATAAGAGATTATACTTGCACTTTTTTCAATAAATTATTTTGTATTTTATGACTAATTATACATCTTATTTTCATAAAGATTAAGCTATCTTCAATGTCTTACTTTGTGGATAACGTTTTCAGTCTTTAAGAAGCAGAACTTGCATGCAACAACTTATTTTTGATTTATTTTGTGCTAATAACTTTTTATATTAGTAAACACATTTGAATCTTGTAAACATTTTAACCCCTTAACTTCCGATTAAAAAGTATACGATTCGCTTCCTACTGACACCGCTTTGCACATATCCGTTCGTATGTGGTGTATTGGGAGGTAAAGGAAAGCAAAAATAAGCAAATTCTTCTCTGAAATATGTAAATGCATCACGAACTCTGTTAAGGTCATTTTATTGCGTTACAAACCATTCGGAATATTTTTACTAATGGCAGTGCAAAGAAAAGAATCGCCTTTCGAAATGACTTATATATACGTCATAGGCACACAGTGCACCGTTTGAGTGGGATGGATATATACGCAAGTGGCAATTAAGGTGTAATTTAATTCTTGTTTCATTTATTTTCAACATTGAAGTTTATAGTTTATGCTATCCAGGATTTGTGTTTGAATTTGCATTATTTTAAATGCTTGGTCTGTGTCTTTCAGTGCACATACAAGTGAATCCATTCTCGAAAATTACCTTGGCTTAAAATGATAACAGTAAATTATGGCTGAGGAAATAATCAATATTTCTCCTTAGAAGATTTTTTTCTGCAGGTACCAGGAATACATATCTCAGAAGACGGATGTATAGTTTTTTATTGAAGGTAAACGCATCGATCAAGTATTTTTTGAAAATGTTATTTTTTTATTCTAAACTTTTTTCTTCAGATATAGTAAAAGAGCTTTAAAATTAACTTCGGTTTACTCCAGCAGTTACCTTAGGGCGATATTTAAAGCATTTTGAGAAACTCTGATATCAGTTTCCAGACTCGAAGAAAGTACCATAAGGTAAAAGATTAATGAGTTTTGGGAAGTATTAGGTATAATCTTGAAATTTATCTTGCTTAGAAAATATAGGCTTCAGATTAATTCACCAAAAAAATTTTAAAATCTTTACGCACTTACATTACACAATAATATATAGGTATGACATTAATGAAAGCTCCGTTTCGGAGAATTTATGGTTTATAAAAGATTGATTACATTTCATGGTAGTATTTAGAGGGTTTTTTTTTTGAGGGTTGACATTTGTTTCACTAATTAAAACATTATTTGTTCGTTGCCTGAATTAACATTGAATATTTGGGAAATATACAGGTATATACTTAGAAAAAAAAATTGCTCTTTGTGTGACGGATCTATTTACGTCCTTTGGTCTAGCAATTCGTGTTTATTCACAACCAACCCTCTGAAAAAGAAAACTAGATTATGTAAATTAGGTTGGCTATATATAATCTAGGTTTTCTAGCTAAGACAGAGAGAAAGTGAGACGATAAGATAAATTACTACTGATCAGGTTTTATTCAGTTTTGTATTTCAGATATCAGATAAGTGAAGGAATTAAAGCAGTGTTTCTCAAACTGTAGGGCAAGCCCCCCTGGGGGCGTGATAACTTTACAAGGGGGGTGCGAGCGTATCGAAAATATAAGATTTAAAAAATAATTAATTTACTGAATGAATTAAAACAAAATACTTTCAGACATAATAAAAAATGCACTTTTACTCTAATATAATTTATAAGCGATATTAAGTCATCTCCCAAAAATAAAAAAACTTCTTCAATACCTAATTAGCTATCTTTGATCCTATAACCAAATAAAAAACTTTTATTTGATTTGCTGTAATCCCATGATGAGAGATTTTTTTTACGTTTTTTTTTTTTTCTAACATACTTCTATTTCAGAGAAAAAAACAAATCCCAGACCAAGAATCGAAAAAATTTAGGAACATAAAAAAATCATCACTGTGATTATTTTTGAAATACTGCACATTATAGCTGTAATCTGTTTTTGCTGATAATCTGTTTGACCCCTTCTAAGTTATTAGTACAGTTTGTTATGACCCCTATCTTATGTGTTTTTTTCTCATGTAGGGAAGTTGTAAGTAATGTGTTTCTATGTTGCGCTTTTTTCCACGCAAAAGAGTTTTATGATATTCGGAAAACCACGGAGAGCACTTTGAAGGATTATTTGGCCAAGACTTGTTTTTATGAGTATTCTCAAACACATAAAGTATAACGAAAAACGTTTAAAACAATGTTTTTAGCAGTAACATACATATTACCATAATGAATACACTTTTTACCCGGAAGTGGTCGCACGGGACACCAGATCACGAAATCGTTAATTCTGGCAAAACGGTTTATTTGTTACCAAAGAAAAATTGAAAAGTCCTGGAAAGTAGGTAAGTTTACTTTCTCTTAATTAAATTATTCACTGAAATTACGATTTTTATTTCGTACTATAAAATAATAAAAAAAGGATTGGGATGACTCAATCCCCCCGCTCGACCATTAGTATCGAGTGCGCGCTTGCTCCCGGGTTAAAACATGTTGAAGTCTTTTCGCTTTAAATATTAAAAATAATACAATTAGTACTTTATCGGAATTTTATATTGTTGTTCATTATTTAACATCAATTATAAATGCTAATTCTGTGTGGCTTAAAATTACAGTTCGCTTAAAACTAATTATAATTTGAGCAATCATTTTACATTTTTGTAAACATTGTCGCGCACTTGGCTTTACTCTCCTTACAATTCAGCGATTATATCAATAATGTTTTATTTTCTTATAAATGAACTCTTGCAAAGAGCGGGTACATCAGATTGTATACTTTTGATGTATCAGTGTGTGTTGCACAGAGTATTTCATAACTAATTAATTAATACTAAATTAAGAACAAGTTTAATAAGCGACTTCCATGGGCTTGTCTTGTAGAGCAAAGTTTTTCAAAGGAGTGCATATGATTAGAAATTGATCCTCTGAGTTCTTTTCTATATTTAGCTGATATCTATATTTTGTCTTTAAAGCAGCCACTGCATTTTGCAATATGTTTAATTTAAAAATTAGGGAAAGGATAAATAACATAATAATTATCCTATTACTTATTTTTTTTTGCATAAAAGTAACTTATACAAAATTTAATACTTATGTTATTAATTTGTACGGTTTATAATTAAGATAGCGTATTGTAGCTTTAGCGTCAAAGTGCATTATTATTGTATTCAGTACATTATTAATGTATAAGGGGAAACGATAAAAATTGTGATTGAAAAGGGGGGCGCCAGTATTGAAAGTTTGAGAAGCACTGAATTAAAGGGACAATTGGTCACTACAGTGGAGTTAGTGAACGGATGAATTGAAAGGTAGATTCGATCTAGAATTAAATAAGCCGATATTTTAAGTCTTCTAGTTTGCTTATCTTATTATTAATCCACATATTGCTTAATTTGAGAACATCTCTTCGCTTTGGAATTACTTGAATTGTGTTGCTAATTGCATTGCTAATTTTGTGAACAGTAAATAGATTGTTTTTGTATATGGCTAATCTTCGTTCCCTTACCACTGCATCTCTAGGCGAGAACGAGAGAATATCTCGTTCTTCACAACTCTTCTTTGTAAACACTCAAGGAAAGAGAATGATAAGCAGAAAAAAATGCCCAGACAAGTAATATATATATATATATATATATATATATATATATATATATATATATATATATATATATATATATATAAATTATGTCATTTCCTACTTATATTAACAAAGAAAAAAAACTTATTTTAGCTATTTTTTAATAAATAGTTACAATCAATACAAATATGTGTATACATATGACATAATCAGAACATTGAGTGGTAATTAATTTTTATTAATTATAATTAAATTACTGTATTGTCATTCAAAACAGTCATGTATACAAAATTTCAGCTCTATTGAGCGCTTTAAAATGTATTTTATTAGCGATTGAAAATTAGACCAATATAAATAAATAAATGTATAGAGTGCGAGTTAATAGTAGGAAATAAAAAAAAAATGGCCAGACATTTTCTTGCATACTTCTAAAACTGTTACTAAACATTATTAAAATGAATTACTTAATACATTTTAATCCTCTATAAAGCCGAGGTAATTAAATTTAACCCCAAATTAATTAGATTTTAAGGGGACATGGTACGGTTTGCCGAAAATTTTTTAATTTAAGGACTTTCAAAGTGTTTTTTGCTGCTTCCAATGTGTGTATACTTAGTAAAACAGATTTTGTGTTCAGAATTTCATAAAAAGCTAGTCATTTAGTTTTTAAGCGAAAACTTAAAATTTGAGAAGTGGTTTTAAAATGCTACTCCTCCTACAAAAATATACGTAAAAGCATCAAATTTGATTTACAAGCTCTGTCACAGTATGTGTAACAAAAGTTGGTATGTGTTTTGCGATAACATGAGTGGTATTTGAGCAATACTTTTTATATATGCTTATTGAAAATTCCTCAAAAAAAGATAAATTCTGAGTTTAATCATTATTTAAAAAATAAATATTACTTTGATCCAAAAATGCATATCAACTTTTGTTACATGCACTATTAGCAATAGGTAAAAAAAAATATATAAAAGCATTATCTACAATAGAAAAA
This sequence comes from Trichonephila inaurata madagascariensis, assembly GCA_019973955.1. Classification (NCBI taxonomy): domain Eukaryota; kingdom Metazoa; phylum Arthropoda; class Arachnida; order Araneae; family Nephilidae; genus Trichonephila; species Trichonephila inaurata. Next base: position 273,965 of record BMAV01025657.1, on the reverse strand, counting down.
AAGCCTTAGCATTTTAAATGAAGACAAAATAGTTATTTAATTTTTCTGAGATAAGTCAGTTTTAAAGTTTAAATTTGCCATAGGGATTTGAATAAAAACGAAAGTAAAAGTTATTATAGTTTTGTGTCTTTTAAGCTTAGAACTTTCAAATTTTGTGAAGTTATAGAAAAGTATATAAAAATAAATTAGGCTAAAAAAAAATTAGATTTGATTTTTTGATCGATTTTTGTCAGTTGCATCGTACTGTGTCCTCTTAATATCAGCATAAACTTGAATTATTTTTATAGGTGCGTCCTGATTTCTTGCTCTTCTGATTTTAACTCCATAAAGTTAGGGTATGAAAAGTTTAAAGAAATAGACAGCGTAATAGAAAACATATTAAAGAACAATGAGCGGGAACTGGAATACAACATAGACTAGCCAAGGAACTAGCCAAATTTAGATCTTTCAAATTTTGTGAGGTTATGGAAAAGTATATAAAAAATAATTTAAGCTAATAAAATTAGATTTGATTTTTTGACCGATTTTTGCCATTTGAATCGTACTGTGTCTTCTCAAATTTCCATGGTTCTACTTTTTATGATTTGTGCTGATAATTCTTCAGCTAGCACTACAATGATATCTGGATTTTCAAGTTGCAATCGAAAAGAAGGACCTGTAAATTTCCTGAGCAATAAGAAAACTGTTTCAGATGACGTACAATTGATTAAAGTTGATGAACATATTAAAAAAAACAACACATAGACATTGCCGTTTGTGCTCTACTAAAACACATGATAATGATACTTTTATATAGTTTGAAATATCCCAATATGTATGGATCACTGTTTTAAGAAATTTCATGGAAAGTATTCATACGTAAATAGGAAACATATTTCTCAAAATCAAATGGTCTTGGAAATCAAATAAATTTTAAGTAATAAGCTAAACATGAATTTCTTTTGTATAAATCAATCTAAATCCCAAAAATGTTTTAATATAACATTACTAGGAAAAAATAGACTTATAAAGGGTTAAAAAGAATATTAAAAAATCTATCGTAAAATGCAAGTTTTACAATTTTTTATCAAGTTTGTAGAATTAAGAAAATTAAACCATTTATTAATTTTGATTGGAACTATAGCACACATATTGTAATGTGCACAAAATATGAATGTTCTGTTTTTATGTTTTAATAAAACTTATAAATAGGAAGCAGATTTAAGTTAATACAACAGTTTACATTTAGTCACAATCCAATTTTAAAGAAAAATATCGCATATAAATATTCCTTGAGGATGTTTACTTAATTTCAACGTAAAACAGTTTGAAACACAGAAATAAAGGAACATTTTGAGCTTAGAATCCATTAAGAAAAATGCCAAGAAGTTATGCTTTTTAAAATCTGGTTTTACAAAACATATTGGAAATTTACAAAAAAAAAAATGTTGCATTTGTATTATGTTTAACTATTTTTTTTTCAATTATCACTGTAAGTTTTATTAAAAGTAACTAATTATATAAAATACAAATGTAAAATGTATAAAATTTAATATGTAAGTGCGCATGCATTTATTAACTATTTCCATTGTTTTTTCAAGTTTTTCTCAGATAACATCTTAAATAAAATTTCAAGATATTTTCTGAGCTTTTTTCAAAAAATTTGGGTATTTTTCCTGTTGGCTTATCATTGTGTGAAGCAAGGGTAATTTTAAAAATATCAGGCTATTAAGAGTTTTTTCTGTAATTCTGTGGTAAACGCCTTGATCACCTCATAACCACTAACAGATTCATACTATGTAAAAGGACGAAATCCCATTATAACCTCATGTGGATGCATGGCTTATTAAGTTGTGCAACCAATATAACCAGCACAGAAGTCATTATAAGGTAGATTTTCTTTTATATATTTTGGGAATGTATAATTTTACAAAAGTAAAATTGCAAAATTTGGAAAAATAGAAAAATTAAAATTAAAAATACAAATCTTTGTGACATTGTTTAAAATATTCCTTGAAACAAAACTTTTTTACACTTGCATTTCATAAGCGTATTTTTAATTTTCTTACATTTCTTTATTTTACACTTCCGAAATATATAAACCTGTAATCGAGTCACTGTCGTACTTATTGGTTTCCAGGCAAATATCCTCATTAAGAAATCCAACGACGATGACATATTGACAAGAAAAAGTAAAAAATAACCAACAAAGATAGTATTCAAATTTTAGAAAGTGAAACAAAATCTAAACGAATGCACGCCTTAGTCAGAATCAAAAGGAAAAATAAAATTTGCTTCGTAACGTCAACGTCTGTATACTTTCAAATCTGGGATTTCTGGGGATACTAGAAAGTGCAGTCTGGTGCTCAAGGAGTTAAACCACTAAATTAAAAAAGTCAGACTGAACTAAAAATTTTAGGTTTGATAACTTAGTTCGATCATTGAAAACTTTTTATTTGTCTTAATATTTACATTAGTTAAACAAGAACATTTTTAATTCCATAACTATAGTACAGTAGATAAATGTGGAAGTTTTGCATTACACTGTGCACGTTATTAATACTCTTCTTCCAGGGAATTGTGCAATATATAGGGTTGACCAAAAGAGAGAGTCTGGAATTGATTATAAAAATTCATTACAAAATAACATTTTAATTAGCAAAGCAACTTTTGACTCACTGTATAAATCACTATCAGTAGTTTTGTGTGCGTGTCAATAGATGATGGGAGTGCTTCTTTAGGATTGACTCAGGGTAATATTTATAAGGAGGCCATCATTTTCGGAAAAAGCCCAAAGTATACTTTGGTTTCAATAATCGAATTCACCCATTAAAGGGACATGGTAAGATTTAAGCAAACATTTTTCATTTAAGCATTTTCAAAAATTTTCTGGTTGCCTCCTATGTGTGTATACTATGTTAAACAGATGTTGTACTAAAAATTTTATAAAACCTTAGCCATTTAATTTTTCAAGGAAAATGCTTAAAATTTTTGATTTTAAAATGCTACTTCTATAAAATTTTACGAACAAACATGAAATTTGATTTAAATCAAACTATGTGTAACAAAAGGTATAGATTTTGTGAAAACATGACTGGTATTTGTACAATACTTTTTTTATAAAGGCTTATTGAAAAAATTCCTTAAGAAATGTATAAATTCTGAGTTCAATTATTTTTAAAAAAGTATTACCTTGGCTCAAAAATGCATACAATTTTTTGCTACATGTACTATTAGCTATATAAATCAAAGCATTTGGAGCAATAGAAAAAAGCGTTAACATTTTAAATGGAGACAAACTAGTTATTTTATCTTTCTGAGATAAGTCAGTTTAAAGTTTTATTTTGCAGTAGAGATGTGAATAAAACGAACGTAAATCTATTATAGTTTTGAGTCTTTTAAGTTTAGAACTTTCAAATTTTCTGAAGTTATAGAAAAGCATATAAAAATAATTTAGTCTAAAAAATTAGGTTTGATTTTTTGACCGATTTTTGTCAATTGAATCGTACTGTGTCCGCTTAATGATCAGCATAAACTTCAATTATTTTTATAGGTGCGTTCTGATTCATTGCTCTTCCGATTTTAACTCAAGAAAGGGATGGTATGAAATGTTTAAAGAAATAGGCAGCGTAATAGAAGACATGTGAATGAACAATGAGCACGAACTGGAATACCACTTAGACATTCTTCGAACTATCCAAGGAATACACGTAGCAAATTGCTCAGATAAACAGTCTTATACAGAAATTCATAACATTACTCACAATATATCCAAACAAGCACATATGTTTTTTTTCTAATTTAAGCATAAGAAACATTTATAATCAGAGCAAGACTTTTGATTCATCTTGTATAATATTTTATTCATATCTCTCAAACTCGGCTACTCGTTTGTTAGGGTCTTGAAATGTATTGAAAAACTAAAGCGCCGAAAGGCACTTTTTCTCAACTGCATGTATATTGCAAGGTCACAATAAAGTTGTATTCCCAAACACGTAAGAAAGTACTGAAAGACTGCTTGAGAAACATCATAAAACTGAACTTGAAATGCACATCCAAAATCAATAACTTAAAACTAAATGGAATTAGTTTCCTCAGTCCCTTCTATTTGTAAAAGAAAGGACACAAGCATGTTTCTCATATTCTTCAAGATTATATTCTTCGATTTTGTAATTATAAGAAAAAGTATCAAATTAAATACTAAAACCTTGTATACTGTTCCTATATTTTTGAAAAAAAGAATCATAATATATAAACAATGCGTTTTTTCTTTCAGCATTTCAATTTCTTTAGTTCACATTAATTTATTATATAGATAAATATTAAATTTAATTTTTTCAAAATTTAATTCACTTAAAAAAAATCATTTTTGTATACGTCCACAAATATTTTCTACGAAAGCATTCAAAACTAAAATCATGAAATAAAAGATATTGAGATAAATTTGTTAGAATTATTTTTAAAATTTGAAATCCTATTAGCTTTTATCAGGTGGCTAAAATGTGAATTACTTAGATAAAAAATAAATTCTGGAAACTAGAAATATATCTATTATCAAAGTAATGGCATTTTTTTCCTTATTAGAGTCATAACGATTTCTTTAGCAAGAAGCTATTTTTATTTTAATAATAAACGGCTTCTTTCATTTTTGTATGAATGCATAATAGAAATCATTTTGTTTAATGTAAAGATAAACAATTAATATATATTTTGCGTCTCTATTTTTTTATTTAATGGATTTTCTCGAGTAAATCCTCAACAACGAAATGAAACTTTTAAATCGAAGCCCAGGAACTCATTAAGAAACTTTATCCTTTTCACTAAAAGCATTTGATTATATATCAAGCACACAAAAGCGTATTTTAAGGGAAAAAATAAAATACCGACAGATATTTGCATTCTAAAAACTCAAATATTGGTGATTAATCTTGAAGAATGATAAAAGAATGTATGAATATAAATATTAAGCATAATAAGCAGCTTTCTTATGACCACTTTGATATTGGTTTTAGGACGAAATAAGGTTCTTTTATGTTCTTGGAGCTCAGTTGATTTAACGAGCTATAATATAATGTGACTTTTATTGTGATTGGCTTCTATGTAAGAGGTCTTTGGTGAAAAGAAAGAAATAGAAGAACCACATTAGCACCTAACTTATATTTTTTTCGATAAATATGAAAGTTCTTCCGTTATCCAAGTGTACTGTTTTCTAGACTCATTCTCTAAGAACCAAGAATATTTTTTTAAGAATAAGTTGATAAATAAATTAAGTTACTTATTTACAGCTGTGATCAACATATAATTAGTTTAATACTGATAACTATTAATTTATTTGCTATTGCATGTTTAGAATTAAAGATATAACTTATATATCACTTAAACAATTTATATATATATATATATATAATTTATTTTATTAAATTAAAATATCATTTAGTTATATTTTATTCATTTTCGAAAGAATACCACTTTTTTTCTTTAATACTGCTGCGTTTCTTTACGTTTACTACGTTCATAAATAAATTTACTTTGTATTACTGCTTTTGTATATGAAGTTTATTATTTACTTTCAAATTACTTATTCTAGTCCAGATAAAAATAATACACCAGTGTAATTTTAAAGTAATTTAGATTTTCTTATATATATATATATCCATAAAGAGATAATATATTTATTTATTTTAAGGTTTCTTTTGTCCTGCAGGGTAACTACTTTTTATTTGTATACAAAAACCAATTGATTTATTTTTTTTCAAAGCCATGTTTTCTTTAATGAAGAGTTTTAAAAAAAAAGAAAGAAGGTGAAAAAATGCGTATTTGCATTCCCCCTCCCCTCCCTTTTCTTTACAGTTAACTTTTATCTATTCGAGGAAAAAGCATTCTGGGCAAGATTTGTTTCTATAAATTGTGAAAAAAATTTTAAGGACTTACCTTATGTGAAAAAAGTTGTATAAAAAAATTGCTGATAAAAAGCACCCTAAATGTAATGGAAATTTGAAGATTGAAATCAAAATAGCTCCTCATTAAATATAATTGCAACTCTCCAGCAAAGTTTATAATGAAGAATATTTTTGACTTCTCTTTCATCTCCAATTCATCTTGAAATTTCCTTTTATGTCTTTTGAGCAACAACAACAACAACAAAAAACATTGTAAAATATATATGTGCATGCAAAACTTTAATTTATTCATTATAGAAATTTAAAATAAAAATATGAATATTTAACGTATTTTTACTCAAAACTATTTAGGAAGAAATAAATTATAAGAGTGTAATTGGCAACATTAAATATATTTGCTGAAATATTAGGAATATTAAGAATATTAGTTGAGTTTACCTAAATTTAATAATAAAGAGTTGTGTGTTCCTTTACTGCGAATTGTGAGATTTTATTCCGAAGTAATATGAAGAAGATAATAAAAACAACTTTTAATGATAATGTGGAATGCTAAGAAAAAATAAATAAATAAAAGGCGGAAAGTTTAAATTTTTTTCTCCTGTCTCCTCTCCATGTTTTATAGCGAGAACGATGGTTTCCTGTCAAAGAAAAATTACTTTTGTCAATAATTCTAGATTTGAAAAGGGTGAACTTGGAGACATACTTGGTCGACATACATCAAATTTCACCAAATTTAACGAGAGAAATAGATGTTCTGAGACAAATCTGGAAAGTTGAAGATTAATTATTTTAACCCAAACCTCTAGAAGAATTTGGAATATTTTAGGATGATTATAAATAAAATTAAATTTTAAAAAGTATTCATAACTTACAGAAATTCGGGCAAAAGTGACACTGAGAAGTTAATGCAAAACTTATTGCACACTCTGTGGGCTGGAGATGAAACCAAAACTGTATTTTCTACCGTGCATGACTCAAATGGATTTTACTGAGAGAATCAATGAATAAAAGTAATTTCTGAATCATTTGGTAGCTTCGAACCTCTAAATTGAAAGTCCATCATTTTACCACAATAAAGTACGGGACATTAAACAGGAAAATTAAAATCGACTTTTAATTTTTCACTAGATATACGCAAAAGAATATTCAATGTTCTGACCTTTATGATGCAAATCAAAATTGAGAAGCAGTATGTTCCACAAAAGAGAGCACTGTATCTGCACTGATATCCTGAATAGGACCATATCTATAACCACTTCAATCAAGCCAACCTATTTCAGATAACTTACAGCCAAAAATTAGAGGGATTGCGATCAGTGTTCCAGTTTCTTGGAAAACCGCGGTCGAAATGCATGACGGGCAACTATTTAACATGGTGTGTATTCTGAAAAGAAAGAAAGATAAGGCTAATAATGCACAATTTTGAAGAACTTAAATAGAGTGATTGTAGAATAAAATATCTTACTCTTACATCAGTGATGGTACAGGCAACGGGGTTTCCAGGACTTATCTTTTCAAAATAGAATGGATGACCCTACAATAAACGATACCATAATGCGCCAAGAATAGCTATTTTTCGCTGAAGAAAGTACTGGTTGATGTCCAAACGGATCTGTTACTTTACCCATATTCTTTAATGATCATCACTGGAGAACATAAAATTCGAAGACATGGAAATGATTTCATTCTTACAAAATTTCTTTGCAGCTGATATTGATTGTTTGCTTCCATGCACACACACTAAAGATTACATAGTAAAAATATGTCGCACTGATAGATTAGCAGGATGAAAGTAATGAACTTGTTTAGTTTTAGATAAATACCAATGCCATATGTTTCTCAAATTTTTATCCATCATTCTCAATAATCAGCCGTTTTCCTACGCATAGTATACATTTTCACATTTCTGTTGGCCTATTCCAGAACTTTTGTGGCCAAATATTATTTTCATTATGAAGCAATTGGTTTCCTGTTTGAGATTTCATTGTCATAATAAGTTTCTGTTGTTCGTTAGCAGTCATCGGATTACAGACTCGTTTTTTAGAACTATGTAAAGTATTTATCAGATCTATTATCTCGTAATCATTCGTCTTGTAAAATTATCTTCGTAATCAAAGCACAATCCTTCATTAAGAGAGTCGTGATGGCTTTTAAGACGAAATATAAGAAAACAGCTTTTTATTTCTTTGACAAAAGTAACTCGTGGTGCATTCGACACATTTACTCGTTTGCATTTCTGAAGTTTCGAGGTCATAAACTGTTTAAAATTTGACCTATTTAATTTTCTTGTGATTTATATTTTACCTTTTCTTCCTGAATAGATATGATTCTAGCTAGTGGTTGATTTTAACAGCTTTCTGAAAATTTCACAAATCTTCACTTTAAATATAAAATCATTATAATATGTATAGCTCAGTGTTAGATTTTGTGGCGAATATATGTTTCATAACTCTATGTGTGATAATAAATGTAGTGTTGTATTTCTGTGGACTTGTGTGAATTATATTTGTGGGAATTATAATTGTGTTACTGTAGGTTCATGTGCGCGTGCGTGTTAGTTCTTATTAAAATGATATTTTTGATGTTACAAGTGAGTTAGAAAAACCTGTTTGCTTAGATTTTTCCTACATTTGAAGGCAATTCAACTGTAAGTTATAAAAATAATTTCTCTCCATTCCACAATATGTTTTTTTTAATTCAGGAGATACTAAATAATAACTGCAGTATCAGCCTGTTAAATATATTTTTTTAAAAAAAAGCAGAAATAATGTGATAATGAAGAATTTAAGATTTTTTATTAAATAGCATCGATTAAGCATAAATTTAGAGGAAAAATATCATTAAAATATTTAAAGAGCAAAATGCATTAGTTTAAATGATTTAATACTATCTTTAAATTGATAAATCTGATTTATAGATATTGCCATAATATTTATCTTTTTTAAAGTTTCATAGTTGAAAAACTAGTAAGCAGTTAAATTTCGGTTATCTCGTCTCATTTGTATGAATGATGGTTTCCAGCTTCAGAAGTTTCTCAGACGATAATAAATACCAGCCTTTCCAGTTTACTTGGAACATTAACACAGTTTTAAAGACAAAGAAATAGACGGTGATGAAATATAGAAAATATCAAAATTTAGTAGAACATACGCTTTGTTCTATCGACTGCTAAACATTTTTCCTTTTCTGAACAAAAAAATATTTCTTTTTTTTTAATAATTTGATTAGTAGTTTCACAGAAAATTTGAATCGAACAATTTCTTGAAATTAAGACAAAAACATGTATATTTGCTCAAACATTATGCAAATGGAACAAAAAAAATCAAATTATAGAAATGTCAGTGTCTTAAATAATAAGAAGAAAAGAAAACAAAGTCTAAAAGAAAAGTAAATTCTTTGACTAAATGTGCAGTATTTTTAAAAGTAAATGTAATCAAGTACAGTGTTATTTAAAAATTATTTTGGAATGCATAGTTATATTAAAAAGAAATAATATCCCAAGAAGGTCATTAATTTTAAATATTTTCATTCATAGATATGTTTTAGGAATGTATATATAAGTGCATATACAAATAATTTTTGTATTAATGGATCATAATCCGAAAATAAATATTATCTTTGTCGCATAAAAAGCCTAAAAATATTAAAGAATTTATTGGGGCAATGTAATTAAATGCAATTTAATTTAAGTAAAAATTTTCCAAATAAATGAGTTCAATTAATGATTTGAAAATATTAAGTAAAATATTTCGAAAACTGAAGTAGGATTTTATGAGGAGTGTGACGGGAGAAACAAGCACATTTATGAAACGCAAATGGCCTTTCGAAGAAATCAAAATTTTTTAAATTACAACCTAACATTTTTATTTAAATTTTCGCTTTTCCCATTCAATAGAAAAGCAATATTTCCAAGAAGTCAATGTAATTTTTAGTTAGTAATATGTCTGTTAATAAAGTCTACCTGTTAATTTTTAAGCACTATTTTCAAATCGGAATAATAATAACATTATGTTTATAGAACAAAGGAGTTACATATCGCATGTTTTATTTTAATGATATTAGTTATATCAATAGCTAATAAAGGCATCAATAACAGAAGAAATTGTCTCACAATTGTCACATACCCTAGAATTCCTTTCGAAATATATAGTGATTTATTACTGAAGGTGCCCTATATGAAACCATATACAACCCAGTGCAAATGTTTTGAATTATAAATGATTCAGTCGGAAATTCAATCAGCAGACACTTCATACACAATTAACCAGACAGGTATTGAAGTTCTCAGACAAAAAAGGAAAAAATAAATAAAGAGTGTCTCGAACTTTTAATATTTGTTTTTGAAGTTATCATTCAAAGCAAATTCTCTTTCATGAAACCATGAAATGCTATATGATATTACCTGCTTACATATAACAATATATACACATCATAATAGAAGGAGAAAAAAAAGTTACATTTCAACGTAAAGGAATTGATTTTCATTTCTTTTCAACTACCCCCATCCTTTTAAAATTGAAAAATATTCGTCTGTAATGTGGGAAGTATTAATTTATAATAAGAAAATAAATTCATTCATTAAATATTCCATAATTTTCTTTCATACTCTATTTACTATTTCCTGTACATTAAATTTTATTTGAAATTTTCTTCATTTCGCTTAAATTGTTTTTCAAATTCGTACTTAGGATTTTAAACGGTATATGATTTGAAACGTGTGTGTCTTTGGCACAATAATATCCTGCTAAGACAATTACAATCGTCTATTTTGCAGATAGAGTGCCAGGATTCATGGCATGTGATGCAATTTTATATATTTAATAGTCGGAAATCTTCAGATACCATCCATGATTCCCTCACTGCATTGCGACACAAGGTCCAATGCTACTTAGCGTTGCTGTTGTTTTCACGAAACCCTGAGCATACATTTATACAGTATAACTCCCGGCCATTCTTGGCACGTCCACCTACTATTTGTATTCTTGCTTCTATATCTCTTCCTTTTCCCACGGCATTTCTAAAACACATTTGGGTTCTGAAGATATATCCGACTGCACTATATCACGCCGATGCCACTCGCTAATTGTATGCTAAGTAATTGAGTATATAATTGTATGGTCGTCCTCATCAGGCAAACTTCAAAAACAAATGCATTCAATCGGAAGACATAATTCTTACAGAATAGCTACTATTCTATCTGACTTGAATCCGAATGTGCATTTGTGGGACATGCTTAGCCGAATAGTTGCAGCTCGTCAGGTAACTCCTACAGGTGTACTGGAACTTTGGACAGTATTGCTTACTGATTGGAGTAATCCTCCCAAAGATCAGATCAAAAATTTGATACTCAGGATGCCTAGGCTTTGTACGGACTGTATTTCTTCACATATTAGACATGCATTGTATTAACTATCATACGAACCATGCAATTAAAATTTTTTATAAAGTGGGCATTTTTTTTAAAGATTGCTTCAGGGAGTGAAAATAGTAGTTTTATAAAAGAAAACATTCATCACCATCTTCTATGTGATTTATCTTTTGTTTAATAAATGAGCCTTTTGAAAAAGTCACGTTTGTTTTGTTTCTGAACGTTTATTTATAGGATCTGGCATTAATATGCTTAAATTTTGGTCATGAGTGTATATAAATATATATACATATATATTTATATACACTCATGTTTATAAACACACTTATATATATATATATATAATCATGGACAAAAAAAAATCAAAATTTCCTTCAGCTAGGCGCCTTCGTGTGATTCCAGACGACACAGGGGCTCCTAGTGAAGTTGCTACCTGTGCCTTGATGGCGCCCGATGAAGCAGTTAGCTGTACGCGTGCATTTCTTACGGTGTGACAATCTTCTCGACTACTGGTCTGTCGAGGGCGTCCTGAGCCCGGTGTTCGTGTAAATGTCATCTCTCGGATCCACAGGTCCCAACACAGGTCAATGATGAGTTACTTGCCTAGCTGAACATCCATCTTCCATCGTGCTGATGATTTTCCCCCTCTCTCAAACTGCGACATCTGCTCATATTGTCTTCGAAAACGGAGCAATGGCATGTCTACCTCAGCTCTTTCTTTGTAGACGATTCAGCACACTCAAACAAGCTTTGGTTACCTGTTTTATACTCCATGGAGAACGACGTTAAATGCCGTCTATCGGCTATACGTAAAGCGCAATCACGCTGCATTTCTAATCGTTTGCATATCTCCCCGACATGTGCCTGCATGCCAAGTTTCATTACAATCTCGGAAGTATTTCTTCGCGCGCTAGTTTTTGTTAATGAGTGTATATATATATATATATATATATATTAAATGACACTAGACCAATCTAAGGCATGTATATGTAATGCAAATAACGGATGTATTGAGCCGATCAGCGTGATTCAATGTTGTAGTTATTGTCTGTATAAAACATGTGTCTAGCAAAATTGTTAGATATGTTCCTTCATCCTACGTTTCGTTATAGTGGAGGTACCACAATAGATATGATATCTCCGTGGTAGAGATGAAATTAAGATTTTCCCAACTATCATTTCACAAGTGTACCATGAACATCGGATACTAATTTAAGCATCTAATATCTGACATCGGTGTGACCAGAAAAGATATTGATGGTACAGATTAGTTGATGCGATTGCTTAAAGGAGGAAGGGGGATCCTACTACGTTTTATGAAATTCCCAAGAATCATATTTTACATAGACTTTGAAGCTTATGTAACGGCCTTCTCATATATCTTGGATGATTTCAATATGCAATGTCTTATGTCTAGCCAGGGTAGGGCAAACCGTCAATGGGCTATTGATGAATTGAAACACGTTGGCTGATATGACAAGTTTCATTTCCAGGTATGCTAGGGTATTGTACGTGTACCGGTATAGAAGAATTTTAAAAGATCCTTGAAATTTCTTCTTTCAGTTTGATGGAACTTGTATTAGGTATGAAGTGTGTACATTTCCCGTGGTATAGTACCTTTAAGCTATCCTGACAGGTGACAGACAAGTAAGTATCTTGTCTGATCACTTTCATGTATTTATATCAATTGTGCATTTTGAAGAATTGAGAGAATTTCAGCAGGAACATTCGATACTTAACTGGCAAGAGTGGCAACTGATTGGTTTCAGGAGCACTCTTTTATGTTTAGACATTACATTATGCCTATAAATCAACATACATAAATATTATTGAATATATCTTAAATGTCGTACAATGTACTGCACAGAGTAGTTCTAAATGGCCACGGGGGTCCAATGGACTGTCCTACAGGATTCGGTGCTTCATTATTTAATCAAGTGCATGCCATGTCGTGCCGCAGAAGTTTTCATGCATTTTGGTTGACCTATACCATATTAGACATGTGAACGAGTTTTTCTAGATTTTCCTTGCTGTACATGTATCTATGTATGCCAATGCTAATAATTAAATTAAAAGAAACTGAATTGCTATTTTGAATTTTTGTAACATATCTAACTGCAGACAGAGCTTCACCTGACTTAAAACAAAAACGTTCACGTTTTAAGTATTTAATAATTATTAATTTGAAAAAAAATAATGAATAATTGTAAACATTTTCACAAAACAAGTAGTAAATAACGCGCCAAGCAATAATCTAAGATAAACTAATTTACGTGCTTAACACAAAATTTTTCAATTCAAATCATTCCTCGTGATTAAATATTGAACTGAAAGAAGTACAGTAAATCATTGAAAAAAAATGTTCAAAAGAAAATTATATTCCTAATTCTCCCTATTATATTCCTAATTCTTTGTTCATCTATTATTTTATTAAATAAGTATTATTTTTATATAATATCCATTGTCTCACATAACGAAAATAACTATTTAGGCAGAAATAACTATTTAGAAAATTGAAAAAGTTTTCGTGTTTGAGACACACTCCAGACTTCTTCCACATTGAGATATTTGTAATTCTTCCCATTCTTCCAATAAAGTAAGGAAAATAAATGAAATTGATTAACAAATAATCAACAAAAGTAACCTAGCATTGTAATATTAGTTGTAATATTCCTAGCAAAAAACAAACAAAAAATAGTACAATTATTGTTTTTTTTATAGTAAAATAAAAAAATAAGCCAATGCTATTACTTATATATAGCTAAGTAAGAGTTACTTTTATAACAAAAATGAAAAAAAAATATTCTAAGATAATGCAATATTAAAAAATTCTAATCTTTTAGAGTATTATACTTGTAGTTTTAAGTATACAATTATTTTTCTTCAATTATATATATAAGACGTTTCTCATATATATATAAGTTTTAATTCTTACAGTAACATAATCATATATATTACTTTATACGTTAAGCATTTTACATTGGTACCTTTGCATTTATGTTTTTAGTTCAAAAATAGGCTAAAATTATACATAGAAATATTTTGGAAACCACTTCAGAATAGTATACTTATATCCAAAATTAAGGTCAAAAACATGCTTTTCGTCATAATTATAAAATGCCTCCAGTAAATCTGACATATATTGAAAACTATACATTTTGATGTGATCGGGTAGTACAATATCAACCTTCAGATTACAAAATATGTTGTTTAGCGTTAGTTTCTCCAAAACTGCTTAATGGAGATCGTTCAAGCAAATGAGAAATTGGATACTAGTTTTGTGAATATTGCACAATAGAGAACACATCCAGTCCAGTGCTTCTCAAACTTTCAATATTTGCGACCAAATTTTCAGTCATAATTTTCTCCCCTCCCACTCCACTCCAAAAAATAACAATGTATTTAATTTAATAATAATGTGCTTTGGCATAAATCTACAATATGAATTTAATTACAAACCGTACTCTTGCCAAGATAAAAATTAAATTATTTATATAATTTTATACATGACAAGCCCGTAAGGTCACTGGAAATTGTTAAACTTGTTCTTAACTTGGTATTGTTAAATAATTAACAAATACAGTGTGCAGTGCTGATACATTTACAAATATATTATGTCAGTGTAAAGGCGTATTTTATTTTTTATTATGTCAGAATGTATTTTGTTTTTCTTTTTTTCAGTAAATTAATAATATTTTAAAATAATGTTTTATTTTCGACTTTACGATATGCTTGCGCCCCCCTCGCTGGGTTATCACACCCCCTAAGGGGCGCGCCCCACAGTTTGAGAAACATTGCATTAGTCTTTTTTCAGTGAGGTTTTCTCGAGATCACTTGTACGATTACTTGAGACTGAAAGCCACTGACAGGCGTGAAGCTGAATAATCTCAAGCGGAGGTGGTTCGTTGGTTGAGAGGGCACCAGAAATGTTCCTACAGTGATGGAATCAATTCCAAATAAGTGGTACTGTCACCAGGATGTCTGGGCACGGTCACCGCAGAGCATTGACATCTACACAGGATTGCTACTTGGCATTAAGTGCATGAGAAAATAGGCGGGCAACGACTCCTCAGTTTTTTTGTGACATTGCTGTGGTGTCTAGAAGAAGAATTTCCAGGCAAACAATCTACAGCCGTTTTCCAGAGATTGATTTTTACGCCCGGCGTCTAATCTGTTGCATCCCTTTGAATGCAACCAGCAGGAAAGGCTGGTTGTTATGAAGCTGAAAACATCAGTCGCGGACACCCATTATTGATAGCGTTCCTTTTCAGTTAGAGGTCGCCTTGTATCAGACAAATTGATTCTCGTCAACACTTTTGAGAAAATGGAACTCGCTTTCATTCCTCCTGTTATTGTCGCTGATACTCCAGTGTCTGAAGAAGTCGGACCAAATCAATTGAATCGTTGACTTTCAAAAAGTAGAGCACAAGAAGGGGATTTATGTAGATATATTTGCTTGTGAGAACCTTGCAACGACATATGTGCCATCTCTTCTTTGTAACAAAAGTCGACAGAGTTGATGACAAAAGAATCTTTGTGTGGTGGAATACGATTAGTCATCACTATATGTTTTTGCTGCTGGTACTGTCAACTCATAGCGCTATATCTATGACACCTTGGAAGTGTATGTGAGGTTTTCCTGTATGTTTTGTGCCTGAACTACATTTTTATGGACGATCATAGGCGGTCTGAAAGAGCTGACATTACTGATTAATTTCATGAAGGGGCAGATATTCACCAATGCATTGACCTTCAAGGTCTCTAGATCTCCGTTCTACTGAAAATGTTTGGGATGGTCTAGGAAACGCAATTTATCAGCGTAAGCTCCCAGGACCCCCTAAAAGAAATTAAAATATTCATTTTTGACAAAATGGACATTGTTGCCACAAATACTTACTGACACCTACATAAAGAGTTCTTTGTGCCAATTGCTTAGCAGATCACAATAGTTGCACTTTATATTAGACAGAATTTTTTAGAGGTAAATGCTTTATCTCAGAGAGAGAGAGATTCACTGTTTCATACTTTTTGTTATGACTTGTATCTTAATTTGCAAAGAAAATCTTTTCCAGATTGTTAGGTTGCAATATTCTTTCTGACATTTTAATATGTTAGTGGCAAGACAGTGAATATTCCATCAGTTTTCACAGGTTTTATGTTTGTGACCTTAATTTTGGACATGTGTGCATTTTTATAAGACTTGTTAGAGTACCTTATAAATTTATTTTGTTACCTAAAAATATCTCTTATTTTCTAAGGCAATAAAAAAAGACAATATATATTTATTTCTGTAACTAAACTTGAGAAAAAAATGCAAATGTGCATTCTCCAGCGCAATTGAAGCTCACATATCCTCCTCGTCACTCGACTAAGGTTCGGATTTCAATGTTAACAAAGGCATCTCGTGTAGCTTTATTATGCCACAATAATAAATACTCACACCCTTACTCCTGGGCAATTAATTTATATTTATATAATTCTTAAAAACTACCTTTAGAATACAAACATTGCGAGGAAAATATCATTGTTCTTTTATGTAAAATTTAAAAACATAATAATTAATATTGGACATAAATAAAAAAAAGTAATATAAAAAAACTATTTTAAGTCAATCCCTACTTAGATCAACCAAGAAAATTTTTATTTTAGCTACTTTTTATTCAATAGTTACAATTAATATAAATATGTATATACTTATGACACAATCGCAACATTAAGTGGTAATTAATTTTTTTTAAATTTTTATTAAAGTATCTATTGTATCGTAAATAAACGCTATATAAATTTTAGTTCAACTTAATGCTTTAAAACTGAGAAAAACCTTTTCAAGTTTGGCACAAATCATAAAATGGTCACTTTTAAATCGCCAAAATGGTAACTACGGGAATGTATTTGTAAATCTTTAAATAATTAGTTTTAAATAATTAATTTTTGTTAATTATAATTAAATTATTTTATTGCCATCCAAAATAATCATGTATATAAAATTTCAGCTCAATTGAGCGCTTTAAAATGTATTTTATTAGCGATTGAAAATTAGACCAAGATAAATAAATAAATATACAGAGTGCTAGTTAATAGTAGGAATTGAATAATATACTTGTATTTTACTATTTATGATTGGATGAGGGACGTAGTAGGTTATGCGATGGTTTTGTACATCGAAGTTTCGGATTCAATCCTGGAACAGGTCGTTGGATTTTCAGAATGCAGAAAATTGGCAGCATCCATGTCGTAGTGTAATGCTTCATGTGTCAAAGATCACTCGAGTACCTGTTTGGCTTGGGTACTCTTGGCAAACTTAAATTCCAAGAACATTTTCAGATTTTGAGAGTTTAGATGCTTTCTCTGGATAGGAAGCTAGACGTCAAAATGACATTGTAGAAATTGGTATATACCTACATGGTAGCTCATTAAAAAGTTGTATCAACTTTCTGGGAATGTAATAAGTTTGCAATGGTAAAAATACCTATCAGTAGCCACATTTGAAAAAATTAAAAATATATATATTTCCTGTTTGTTGGTTATTTTTTACTAATGAACACCAAACTATCTTAAAATGTTTTTGAAAAATTTATTAAAATGTCAAGATGAAATGAACAATTGTCGTCCTATTCACTTCAATATTACTGTATTCTCAATTCGATATAATTTCGCGTTTATGCTTTCTTTCTATTTTTAAACTAGAATTTCCGTCACCAACAGAATCCGAGTTTCTTTGAAGTATTACGTTAATAAACTCTTACTCTTACTTAATCTATTATTTCACAAACAAATCTTAATAACGTTTATGAAGTCCTTAAGGTAAAATAAATAAATAAACCAAGTACCAAGGCATATATAAGCAGTTTTTCATGAAAGGAAAAAAAATCTCAAAGGAGAATGTTTTTATCAATACATTCTAAAAGAAAGAAGAAAAAGTTATAGGGAAAAAAATGTAAATATTCAAAATAGAGATAACAGTGGCAATTGTTTTTCATTAGAAAGCATTTTAATTGAATTGATTTTTTAAAAATTTTTTCAATCTTTTTTTCTAAAAATGCTTAGACGTAGGGAGTAGAAAAAATATAGCAAATATTATACGTTCCTTTCCCTAATGCTTCCGTGAGTTTGCAAAAAAGAATGGAAAACTTTTTAATGATAATTAGAGTAATAAAAAATTACTTTTTCGTTTATAAGCAAATTGAAAAAAAGGGGGTGAAAAAAATGTGGATAAAAAATACCTCAACTTGAAATGGGAATCTTAAGAACGAAATAGCTCCTCATTAAATGTAATATCAGCTCTCAAAATACACATTATGTTAACTAAGAGATTTTTTTCATTTGTCTTTCTTTGTTCGAAAAAAAAACAGCTGACATTTTGCTTTTGTGTACTGATTTTTTTTTAATTTTTTTTACCGAATAGTGATAAAAAATTACAAATGCACTTTCTATATTAATCATTAAATGGATAAAAATTATTTTGTCACAGTTAAATTATGAATAATTATGCACTTTTGAGAATAAGAAAACATATGCATAAGAAATATATATATATATATATATATATATATATATATATATCATATCCTTGTGTCCTTTCCCACGGGGCCATTTTCTTTTCTTGTTTCTTAAATACTATTTTCATGTTGTCGAGGCATACTTGAAGAGACTTGGTACTTTGAATATACATTTATTAATGTAGAAGGATATTTCATACACATATAGGTACGAAACAGCACATTTACAAAAAGGATGGACACACAACTATAGTAACATTGTAAAGAAATATCGGCCGCCCAACTTTCCTTGAGAACGAGAGCTTTTATATGGAGCTCTAACCGGAATTTATTAACTTTACATGACTTCTGTGGACGGAGCTCGCAATTGGTGGAAAGATATCGTACTGTGATTCTTATGCAACTTTACTTCAAAAACTCTGAAATTTTAGTTTTTAAGAGACACAATCACGATTAAATCCCGTCAGTCGAGCAAAATAGTTATTTATTTACGTGCGAGGTTGGAACAATTGCAATGTGTAAGTGCTAGTAATGAAAAAATTATTGAAAATGGATAGGTAAAAGAAAATCAGGTATTGTGGTTAATGATCAAACTTTGTACAAAAGGTACACGAAAGAGTGATCACCAACATTATTACAAAGTTCAGTGAATTGCGGTTCATTAACAAAAATATCAGGCATGTTACACACATTTTCAGCAACAATTGACCATCATCATCAGAATCAATGAGGTTTTCGTAGAATATAATCCTAATTTGAACCCTGAGGATGAAAACCAAGCATGTTAGATCTGTGAGCGTGGCGGCTAAAAAATGGGACTATCTTGTTCTATCTAGTATTTTATTTCAACTGCAGCTCCATTTCCACTTCCAGCATATACACGAAATGTTTTCCGATGAAATTTGAATGACCGTAATTGATTCTCCTCAATATTTGTGTAAAATTGATGATTAATGTCCTTAAAGTCCTTTCAAATATGAATTGTAACATCAACCGCTTCAACTTGGCATTTTTGCACCCCCATTCCTATGCTAATTCTGCTTCTTCTGTTTCTATCTACCTTAATTTGTAATTTTCGAACATTTTTAGATTCGTCTTTACATATGAAGTGTCTGAAAACTTAGGGTACAAACACACATGTAGGGGAGGTAGAAACATACTTTTGAATCATAATCACACAAGATAACACTAATGGAAACGGATAGGTAACGCTGCGTGTTGTCTTTTATATTCGCCGCAAAACCCTTTTGGCCAATGGGGACTGAAAATGAATCGTTTCACAGAAGCAAATCTGAAGAATATGCTAATGTTCTGTAGCCTAACTAAAAGAAACGGACAACTATATGTATAAGGTTATAATTTACAAGCACCCCTGCCCTCTTTGGGAAACCCAAAACCCCGGGCCCCTTTCGTCCTGTCAGCTTTCACTTGCCCTCTGAAAGGGTTTTGGGGCACTTATTTGTGGGTATTCAATGAATAGTCACTGCACTAGACACTAGAAAAAAACTAACACGTATTTAGGGTGAAAAAAAATGAAAGGTTTTTCCCCCTAAATTTTTCTCCCCCTAAAACGAAAATAAATATAGGAGAGCATTCCCCCTACGCATGGATTAGGGGGGATATATCCATTCTTAACCCGCGGTACTCCCCTTTTTTCTTTTCCGTCGTTATCGCGGGGGTAAAAAAACCCCAAACTTTTTAACACTTTATTTAATTATGAAAATAAAATTAAGTCATTAAGATACATATTTAAAAATTTTAAAATTTTTTTTTTGTATTATAAAAAAAAATTATTAAATTTATTGCTTTACAAAAAAGACCATTAATTCAAACAAAACATAAAAAATTTTTTTCCATTTTAAAACACATAATTTTATTTTTTTTTCATAAACCAGTAAAACTTTTTATTTTCATTTAAATATATTTTTATAATTGAGAAAATGATTGTGAAAGAAAAAATTTTTTTCCCCTCTTTTTCCCAAGCAAAAAAGGGGCGGGACTGTATACAAATGCTCAACTTCTCGTGGGTGTTCCCCCAGCACCCTAGAAAAATTTTTTGAAGGTCATTACTTTCCCAAATCTTTCGAAAAAGGGGATTGTTTTGGGGCCCCAAGTTTAAAGACCTAAAATGTGCAGCTACAAAAAAAAATCTTTTTCCCTTGAACATTCTTTTTAGAATTCCTTGAGGATTTTTCTTGTTGTTTTGGGGTGGCGAACCCCCTTGGCAGGTGATCCCCGGTTTAAAAGGGGTACCCCTTATTTTTAAGGAAAATAAGCATTTTTTAAAAAAAAGAATATTAGTTAATTTCACATTGAAGAAGAGTTGCTTATGTTGAGGGTAAATATTTTTTTTAATTTCAATTGTTTTTAAGTAAAAATGTACAGATATCTTTATTCTGAATTCAAACACAACACAATTTTCTTCATTGTCAAATGCTTAGGTAGTATCATCAATGTATAGAAATTAAATGTAGTTAAATGTGTAATTTTATTTTAATAAATGACCTTATTATTTTTGTTTTATGTTTGTATCCTCCTTTTGTATGCTACTACTTCATGTAGAACGGTAAATATTCATGAAATATTTATCAAATTTCCTATGATAATTCATTAACAATACTAAAAATTGGGCTGGTTTAAATTCAAAATGAATATTTACTTATAAAAGCATTTTTTACAGTCTAGAATGTAAAAGAAATAGTAATGCAAAATAATTTATAGGTTGCATTTATTTAAATTGAATACATTCCATTTCTTAGAAGATTATTATTGGGAATAATAAATAATTGTGATTTTTTAATAAAATTCTCTGGTTATTTCTTCTTCGAAATATTACATATAATAATCATTCAAATCAAAACACATAATCAAAGAAAAACATTTCATTTTTACAGCTTCCATACATTAATTCGTGGGTCGATAAATGAGTACTTTGTGACTTAAGCACTGAGGGCCTCACTTCAGATTGACCACCTTATTGGGACATCTGCTCATGCACGTCAGCACCCTGTGGTCACGTATACTGGGATGGGCACAGTAGGCCCTGGCCCTCATGGGCTGTTGCGCCAGTGAGTTTGCGTTTATACATTAATTCACAATTATTAATGCATAAATAATACGTAGTATTAATAATTTGACTCTTGAAATTACTCTTTAATTGTCAATACTATCTTCTAATTCTTCAAGTATCGCTGTTATCTTACAATATAAATGCATCATAATTTTGAATCCCATATCAAAACTTGTTTTTTGATATGATATTTGTATTAATTTCATATTGCGTCATCTGTACTATTTTTCTGATACATATTGTTACAATTACGAATATTCTATGCTGGTAAGTAATTCCATCAGTGTAGAAAAAGTAGATTAAAATTAAATATGTGTTGTAAGAGTCTTTGAATATAAATAAAGATGAAATCTATTATAATCCATTATGCATTTATATATATATGTACATTAATTTAAATTATAAAGAAACATAACAAAAATGCTTTAAATACTAGAACCAATAATGATGGATATGATGAACATTTTTCACTTTTAATCGATTAAACTGAAGTTTTTATTACCTTAAGCATTAGGAAATTCACGAGAAATTTCTCTATAATTTTGTTACTATCAAAAAATAATTTTTCTCTTTCAGCAAATATCTTTCAGAGTGTTTCTAAAACATCATAACGATCATCGCAGGACGAGCATTTTCTCAGAATATAAGCACAACTTAAAAAATATAATGGATAAAAAAATATCCAATCGCTATTTATTAAGAGCATTCAGATCAATATTTGAGGATCCAACAGACATCACCTTTTGTAAGTGATATAAGAGAGTAATAAAATGGATGAAGCGGGTTCAAGAAAAAAAATATGGTATACTATAAAACAGGAAATCCCGTATCATTCTTATTTGAAAACCCCTAAGCATTGTAATAAATAAATTTACAATAGATCCGAATGTAAAAGTACATTATGGTATATTGGGTGGATAAATAATTTAAGAAAAGGAGGGATTCTTAAGAAAATAGTTGACAAAGGAAATTGCAGTTTCAATTATTCCCATAAAAATAAAATAATTTTAAGAAATACAGTATAATAATGCAGTATATAACAATACTGTATTTTTCACTCATGTACTATATATGTGAGTAATGTACAGGTATAGGACAACAAAATAGGAACACCTGTAAAAAAATGAAATTTTTTTATTAGTAAAGGATTTTTTTGGTCTCAATGACAACTTGTATTAGACGTGGGATTAGCAAATAAAGGTCTTGAGCAAAGTGTATGAGGAATTCGAATGCATTTCTCGTGCAGGGCAGTCTCAAGTTCAGACAGTGTACGTGGAAGGGGAAACTGAGCACGGACTTTGCTCTCTGAAAAACCACAAACACTCAATGATATTCAGATCAGGTGACTGGGGACATCAAGTTATATGTTCCACTTCACCATCATTCACATGAAACCTTGTTTGAAAACAGTGAGAGGTATGAAAAGGGGCTTTGTCACCTTGGAACACAGGACGTTCTCCTGGAAAGAAAGTCTGAAGCCTAGGGTGAAGAGGATCTGTGAGAATACTTCGAAAATGGTCGTCTTTGATAATCCAGCTCTAGATAACGAGAATTCCCAATCAACGGGAAAAATATTGCCCCCCATACCATCACAGAACCTTCTCCATGTTTTTATGTTTGGGAAACCAAAAGTCTAAAGAAATGCTACTGCGGTGTTCAAAGACGAACACCATTTAGCTAAATTTTTAACAGTTTTAAATTTGATTAAATCGTTATCAATAATTTGTAAATGATATTATTTTATTTTGTAGCATTTCAGTGATCGATATTCTATTTTAATCATAAAATTCATGATCTCTGTACAATAAAGATGCATACAATAGTAACATAACCTAAAGCTATAATATGACCTTTTTACAAAGATTACCAATTATCCAGAAAAAAAACTTATTAACACTGGGTAATACCTATTTTATGTTTTGACAAAACCTGCATCGATACATATTTAGTATTCTATCATTTCTCCAACATATAAGAAAATCCTGCAGCTTCCTGAGAAATCGCGATTTTTCCTGGACGTTATGGAATATCTGCACGACTTTGAAACACTCGTGTGTAAATGCTGCACTGGGTATAAATCCGGCCTTTTTCGAATACAGATTTAAGTTCAAAGAGTCGATCCTTCTATTGATAATGAATCTATCTTGGAATGTCATTGTGTTAAATTTAGATTACTATTTAAAACAATTATGGCAATAGAACAGTGTAGAGTCGTTGATAAAATTTTAAGTGAGCACAAATGAGCATCAGATGATAGTGAAACACAGAAAAGTCATAGACAAATGTGGATTCATAATATATGTTCAAGATAATATTTTAAAGAATACATAATTTCGGATTTTCCAATACTGTAGTAAATGAAATAAAGACCCTTGTCTCTCATTTATTCAAAATTTAGTAACCGATACCATGTTACTTAGTGTATTTATTTTTGTAAATGCTACATAATGAGTACATTAATTCTTTAAAAATTCACCCTAAATACCAGTACTTTAAAAAAAATTAGGTACGTATGAAAACCAAAATTTACTAATAAACCATTGTTTGCTTGCAAAGATTTATTTGCCTCTTAGGAAGCTTCAAATAAAAATCATCTAAAAAACCAGCCAGATGAAGTGATTCTCTTAGTCACATGTAAAAACCTCATATTATTATTTAAAGGCTTATTTTAAAACTTCAGATAAATTCTAGAAGCTAAATTTGAAGATAATTTGCCTTAACAGTTTCAGTACATACCTCTTGTAAATGATAGTACTGCTCATTGAAACAGTGATGGGCTGAATATATGTAACATCACCCTTTCGGGAAGCTGGGCGACAAATAGTTTTCAATTTTGCTTCCTGAATCTACAAATAGCTAAATCTTTACTCATTTCATAGCTCATAGTTGATTTTGTTGTGCTGTGTCAGCAATAAAACTGACTTTTCTAAAAAAGGAAACAATAAAACTAAAGGCAGCAACACTCTCTCGCATCATTTGTTTCCTTAAATAATTTCATAAAAGAGGCAAACATAGAGTGGAGGAATAATCCACATTTGCATGATCCACAAAATTCTAGCATGCAACAAAAGAAGTTCTAAGCTGAAAAAAAGTGTAAACGATGGTTGTAACGGTAGTGCTTTATACGAAAATGAGACCTATAAGGTCAAGAACCTTTTCTGTACTTTGTAAAGTCAAGTGATCTGTAAAGTCAGTGTTACTACTTTATTGCAAGGAAAGTTGTCATCGAGGGGGAAATATTTGTAATGTGTTTCTGAATTAAGAGATGAAATCGCTTTTTTCAGTAAGAAAAAAACTGCCCAGAAGCAAAGAAGATTAAAGATGGTTTATATGTGATGTAATTGAGCTATATTTGGATGATACATTTGACAAAATAAATACCTAGAAAATCAACTTCGGTACTCAAATACATATATATTAAATATGAAGAATGACAATGATTTTGTAGAATATTAAAATCGGTGAGTAGAAATCTAAAGTAAAGAAAAGTAAAAGTGATTGCAATTGTAAATATGATAAGCCTGAATGTAATACCATGTGAAATATGCTCCTGTAAGCATTCAAAATAATTTATCCATGCATGAAAATAATTATAAGAAAAAAAGTTTTGTTGCTGAATACACATAAGTAGCAAGTTGAGAGTTTGCTAGGGATTCATTTTAAAATACATTAGAAGGTCCCTGAATAGATGAAGAAGATATATATATATATATATATATATATTGATGAATGTGTGTGTGTAACTCAGATTATCCATTTCTAATATTATACTTACTTTTAAAGATCTTTTTACAGCGAGAATCTAAGACCCCTCAGGGGGCTCACATTCTTTAGATAGGTACGGGTGTTACGCCCCTGGGGTACCCCAGTGATCGTTCTCTATTTTCGACTCTCCATCTTGTCATCCAATTTCTTCTTTTCTTCTTTTCCCTTCCAGACCACAGACCTATGAATGTTTGGCGCAGTATAGCCAAAACTGGCTTTTGCGCCATAAAACACCAAACTCAACTGAACTCAACTCAACGAGAGAGTCTAAGAGTGTTATATTATTAAATCTTTTTCTTTAGTTTAGTATTGATTAGTAATAAATATTAAATATACTGTGTACTGATACATTCTACATAAGTTTAATAAACTAGTGTAATTGAGAGTTTTACTTTTTATTATATCAAGATGTACATTTTATTTGCTTTTCCTTTCAGTAAATAAATAACATCAAACAATTTTACATCATTTTCATTTTTATATACACTTGCCGTCATGCAGTCTGATCACGTTTCAGGGAAGCTCGCCACACAGATTGCGAACTTCTGAGTAACTAACATTTGCATAGCAACAGTATATATATATACTGCCGAGTGAATGTAAATATAATTATTTTTCAAGCAAAATAGTTATAAGGTTTATTTTTACAATTAATTTAATTGTAAAGTTATCTGAGTAAGAATACATTTTTAAATATATGTAACTTATAAATAATATATTTGTGTGATTTGATTACTTTAAATACTTAGAAACTTACTTAAAATTGTCTTGATAATTGAGTGTATTTTTTAAGTCATTTTTATGAACAAAATTGCAGAGTGAATATATACTAATGATATTTATTTTAGTGAGAGTCTTTCTCAGGAATAGAAAAATAAGTTTTTTATAATATTTATAAAACAGAACAAGTCTTATTTTCCACAGCTATATTTCACTGAAGAATGATTTAAAACAATATAAGTATATAATTTTATGAGCAGAAAATTAATTTCTCTATTTAATTGGTAACTGGTTAATGTTTCTTGTAAGAAACATTTTATACCAACTCTGAAAATTAATATTAGTTTCGAAAATGTTAATTCATATAGTTTTGAATTGAGTTTAACAAAATAAGTCATGGAAATAGAAATGTAAAACCACATTTTATACCTTAATTTTGTTGTAATAAACTATGGTCTTTAACAATACAAATATAAGAAAAATCACACAATGCCACATATAAATTAGAATGCAAAATATTTTACTAGATTTTTGAAAGATTTCTATCATCGAAATATAATTATTTAATTATGTGTGCATTGTACTATGTATATGTGCTTGAGTGTGAGATGAATCCCCAATCCTTCAAATGTCAGTTGGGGTAAACTTCCTACCAGAACAACTCAACCCACCTCCCTCATAAGTTTGACTTCAACTTCTATGGACCTACGGAGACCTCGCGAACGAACGACGCACTGGCTCCTGATCGTTGCTAAAATAGGACTTTTTTTTGTCATGACTTAGGAAACCCACTGCTTTGCTGAACATTGCAATAAAGTATAATATATATATATATATATATATATATATATATATATATAGGCTTATTCTCTACAAACAAGAGATAACATCCAACAATCACATTCGAAATACACATAGACAGTAGGAAAATCACACAATAAAGGACATATCAGTGTATATATATAATCAAACTGAGTGGCACAACAGCCCATGAGAGCCAGAGCCTACTGTGCCCATCCGGTATACTGAACCTTTGGATGCTGAGGTACATGAGCAGATCCTTCGTTCAGGTGGTCAGTCGGAAGCGATGCCCCCAGTGTTTAAGTCCCCAAGCAATTTTGGTACTCATTTATCGTCCCACTGCGGTATATATATATATATATATATATATATATATATATATATATATATATATATATATATATATATATATATATATATATATATATATATATATATTGTAAAAATTTCCCCTTTAACATACTTTTAATTAACTCTTTTAATGACCCAAAAAAATAATCTTTCATTCTTGGGTTTAAAAAAAAAATTGAAAATCTTAATCGAAAATCGGTTAAACAAAATCGGATGTAATCGCGCTTTTTTTCTCTGCTGGCCGCCATCACGTAAGATTGAAAATACTTGCTGTTTTTTGTCTTTGTTTTTTAAAATGCCGCTGTCTACTTAATGTGAAAATAAAACAATTGTGCTTTTAATCCACTGATGGTGCTCATAATAAAGGAGGAAAAAAGCTATTCTGAAAAATGTCATTGTTTTAAATAAAATTGATAATTTTTTCCCCCCGGGGCCAACCCCTTCCCATATATATATATATATATATTGTGTGTGTGTTTTTGTAAAATTTTCTCTCTCAGAAAGCTCAAAATTTATTGTGCTACAAAAAATTTTTTTCATATTTTAAAGGGGAACTTGACGGGTTTTCAATATAAAGGGTTTTTGAAAATAAAAAAATACTCAAATTTTTGCATATCATCTATTTATTTAAAAACTCATAATGCACGTTGAACTCAAATCTTCGTTAGACTATGTAATACAATACATTTACAAATATATTACAGAAATATCTGAAACATTCAGAAAAGCATATTTCAAATGTATTTCCTGAAATAAGAAGGAAAACCATTAATATTTAAATTCGATTTTTTTTTTACTGTACTACGCTTTGCTTAAAAATTATTGTGCTCTTAGTATCACATTTATTACTAGACACAATAGTACATAATTGAATTAAAAATTATTAATTTACATTAAAACAACTTTGTATTTCATTTTAAATTATGCATAGTCTTCTTATTGTTTCACTGCAGAATGTTTTTGTTACATTTTTCCATATTAAATTTAACATACTTTTCCTTTTTTTTTTTTTAAAAAAAAGGAAATTAAACCTTCAAAAAAAAAACCATAAAAAAACCATGTAAACATAATTCTAATTTCTCCGTTTTAAAGGTGTAGTTTGGGAAATTTTTGAGTTATTTTTCAGGAATATTTTAAGCGGTGTTTTTTTAAAAAAAATGCAGTATTATGTTTCATTATTACAAATAAATATATTTTTAAACATATTTCATATTCTTTGTATCATTTAAAATAAGATTTTTATATGATAAGGTGATGAGAGAGGAAGATATAAGATAAGATATATTTGCTAAGATGCTAAATTTACTTTAAAAATCAAACATTAGTAAGTAATAATTTCTTTTTATTTGTGAATCAATCCAGATCAATCTTCTTATATACAGTTTATTTATATATAAAGTTCCTCTACTTATATTTAGACATGAAATAACTTGTTTCGTAAGCCATTCAATCAATCTGGGGTCGATAAATTTTCTGCATGCAAAATCAAGCATGCATGCCATGTTGATATTTGGCATGGCAAGTTCGGTTGAGTATAAATATGGCTCTGGTAATATTGGCAAAATTGAATTTTGACAATTTTTAGAATCCGACTAGAGTTTGAATAGAATAAATTCTAGGGTAAAAAATTTTCGAGCGGGAGTCGCCACCAATGAAAAGACTGGCTAATTATGTATTCAATAAAAAAAGGAATACGTAAAAGAAAAAAAGCTTATTAATTTATCAAAGTATCTTGGAAATACATTTTATTGCATTGCTTTGCAAGACATGGGACAGATTTGATGGGAAGTCGGTAAGGCGATACATTTTTGTAGGAAAATCGCCTAACCAGTTTAGTATCGTAAATTTAAGTCAATGAAAATAAAATATTTGTTGCCAAAAAATAAGGGGTACACTTTGGCTGTTTTTTTTAAAAATTTTATATATATATATATATATATATATATATATATATATATATATATATATATATATATATCTTCATTAAAAGCTTTGGAAATTTTATTCGCATTTATAACATCTTAGTTTCATATGTGGAAAATTTTTAATTGAGGTTTTGTCATAGAAACTGAATGTACAATTGAAAATTGAAAAAATGCTAAAAGTAGCAAAATTTTCAATGTTGCCTCAGTTTCAATCTTTTTTTCCCTAAGAAATCCAACAATCACAATTTATGGAGTATAACATTAACCTTGGTAATTTTTAATATTTTTAATTTTATGTTGCAAAAATAGCATAGAATCGATATCGAATACAATGTTTCCCAGTTACTTAAATAAATTACAGATTAAAAAACATTTTTAAAATAAGATTGACAAGATTTTAAAATAAGAAAAACACAAAGGGTAGTAACACTCTTTTTTTAATTTTTTTTTTAAATGAAGACAAATATGCGGAAAGTTTGGGAATAGATGTGTGTTCAATCAAGCCACACACAAATCATTTAGAGGAATAAAAATTATTATATATAATCAAGCTTTATAATTAATGTTAATGGATGTCATGTCAGTTAAAGTGTCATTTTGTATGATTGATTGCATATTAACGTCGCACTGTTCAGCAACACGAGGGCTTTTGGCAACGGACCACGTATTTTTCAACCATGGTCAATTGGCGTGGATGACACCTGAGCTGGCACCCCCTCCCAACTACCACAACCCAAAAGGGGGAGGGGTTTCCCGCTCTCGACAGATTTAACGTGCATCGCGGGTCTACACGGCGGGGCCTTAGTGGTACTTTTGGGTTCGAACTCGTGAAAGGCAAATTTCGGTTGTTTCCCATACCACCCCGGCCAAAAAGGGCCACGTGTCGTTTTTTAAATTATAAGGGGGAAAAAGTTTAAACACCTTTTTTCCCTGAAATTTTAATTTTTAGAAGGAGAAAAGAATAAAAAGAGCCTTAAATTCTTTTTAAATATGTAGACATAGTTAAAAATGTAGCATGGATCAATAAGAAAAATATCTTAAAAATAATTGAAACCATTTTTTAATGGTTTTCTAAAAATTACATAAGTAAATTAGAAAAAAAAAATTACGTTCTGTTTTATGTAGTGTTGAACTATTTGGGGAAACATATATTTAAGTCAAATAGTTGATAAACAAGTATTTTAAGACACTGTTTTCATTTAAATTAAATACAGTAGACATTTTTGGGGGTTACCAAATTAAAATGTTCATACTAAAACCAATATCTTTTGAGTCGTTTTCTATTAGGGAAATTATTCGTAACAATTTCTTCGGAATTCATTAAAAGTATTTCGAACAACATATTTTTATTTATACATGGAGAAGAATACAGACGCAAAGAACAATTAAAATAGAAATTCTTCAAGGGAAATTTAATATATTAAACAAATTTTCCCTTAAAAAATGATTTTCACTTTAAAAACATTTTCTTTCCATCATTTTTTTTATCACTTTTAAAGGAATTAAAGTGTATAAAGTTTTAATGTACAGTGTTTTGTTGTGAAAACCGTTCAAAATATAAAATCAATACTAAAAATATTGCGTAATAATTTATATATATACTTAAAGAAAGTATGCTATTAAAACACTTAGCAATGAATTTTGTATAATTTCCTTTTTTTAATTATCTAGGCTTTAATCAACATTTAAGCTTTATTTCTAATAATTTTAAGGCAATTATCTCATCTTATGACGAGCATCTAGAAACTCTTCTTAGAAAAATACATTACTAATCACTCCAAATAAACCCGTTTTAAAATCATCCTCGTCAAAGCTATGACCACGAAGATACTTCTCTAAGTCAAAACAGTATTGATAATCAGTGTCTTGTATGCTTCTCCTCAAATAATTACTATTTTAAATTTAACTTCTTTGACGAGGAAAACAGAATAACTGCATCATTGTATATAAGTTCGGTCTGGTGTATTTTATTTTGTTTTAGAATCCAGTTTCCGGTAGAGAAATTGTTCCATCTCAACTTTATAGAGAATATTTTTGAAAAAAAAAAAACTTATTCGATAATTGCGCTTTCATATATCGTCTGCTTTCTTCAACTTTTATCTCAACAATCTGCATGAAGTTACGATTAAGATATCCGACTACGTTCGGAATCATGGTTTTAAAAATGCGCAAAAATGGATAATTTTCAGGACATTTAATGTCACTTAGATTAGAATACATGTATAAAATTGTTTAAAGGACCACCCCATTTCGAAAAAAAAAATTTATTTAAATACAATATTTCAAAAAATTAACTTAGAAAAACCCTTTTTTAAAAATGTTCTTTTTTTCGTAAAAAATGTTTTTTTTTAATAATTTTTTTGCCTGTATGAGACCCTGTACAGAGGCTCAACTATGTTTTTTGACAAATTCAAAATTATTTTCAGAGTTACAATCCATTGAATAACTAGGGGTTTTTTTTCTTAAAATTTCTCCCCTCTGTTGTCGCAAAACATAAAAAACCGACTACTAATTATATATTTAAAAAAATTCTAGTTGAGTCTCTTAAAAGGGTCTGAGCTATATACAGGTAAAATATTTTTTTTAAAAAGCTTTTTTCAAAAAAGGAAAATTTTTTTGAAAATGGGTCATTCTATGTTCATATTTTGTCAAAATTTTTCCCCTTAAATTTTTTTTATTGTAATGCTATTCTTAAAACAATTGTATGTACATTTTCTAATTTAAGTGACTCTAAATATCATAAATATTATCCATTTATATGATTTTGCAAAATCTCGGTTTCGAACGTAATCGGATACCTTAAACATGAAATGTTAGCCATATTTTGCTTCCTCGCACGTTTGTACAGTCACTAGTAAATATCTACTCCTTTTCTTAATATTATATTGCTCAGGGGGTTTTCTCTACAAACTTCAATAATCAACTCATCATTTTTATATGCGTTTAGGTCTTAGGCATTTAAGAAATGAATTACAATCGATGTGAGTTTTTAATGTCTAAGGGTTTTCAGACATGGATAATGGATCATCGCCAAAGCAGGTGAATGCTTCTATAATGGTATGTACAGGTAGCGAATGCATGACTCTTTTGTGCATATATTTGGAATTTTGGAGTCGAGGATGTATTGGAGATATCCCAAAGCGGTTTTTAATTAAATATAGTATACTATTTATTAAAATGGTGTACATCAAGTAATGAAATATTTTGCCCTGGAATTCTAGTACGTTTAATTTTCTCTTAATTAACAGTTTCAAATATTTTACTCAACATTCTGTTTTAGATATCTTTGGAATCTGATTCTACTGTATAAACAGCAAGACGGAAGGATTTTGAATAAAAATATATTGCGAGCATTGAAAAATATGCGCTCTGGATATTATTAAATATAGTTTAATTTTCTAAATGTGCTCTTTTTACATAAAAGCTGTACTCAACGCAAACCTTTTTTTTTGTTATTTTAGAAATTTTCTATCAGTGAAAAAAAGAAGCTAAAGTAAACTCATCGGTATATTTTAAGCACACAACAATTTCTTGATTGATTTTCTCCTTATTTAAACAAGAACTAAGACTGTCAAACCCAAAGTTAATCTTGTTAATAGTGAAAAAAAATATTTATACTTTAGGGCGTAATTTTCTCATGTAAGTTCTTGTTAAAAATATAAAAATTCATATATATCACACATATTCATAATCATTTGATCGTAGAAAAAAAATTGTAAATCCTTACTTCGATATCCCTTGTCGTTGCTTTAAAGTTTGTGTTAACACAAATGATCAACAAATCAAAATACCTAAAGGGACCTTGATTTATGCAAAATTACGATAAATATTTTCAATCTTATATAATTACCTGCGCATTAATGTCATGTATTTGGGTAATTCTGGAACTAAGATTTAGAATAAGGTGAACTGGATCCCCTTACTTTGAGGGTAAACATTGCCGTTAACTATCTTGCTTATTTAAATATATTATTTTTAGAATACAATGAATTACATTTATAATTATAGAAGGTACCACAAGTTTAATGAAGATATATCACATTTTCTATTTAATATCTGCGAAGTTTCATCACATTGCCTATGAGAAATAAAATGGTACACAATATGATTCTTTATAATTAAAAGTAATTAAATGTTCTCTATAATACTCGCATTTTCAGCTTAGAAAAAAGTTTTCAGCATTTAGAAATAACGTCAGCAAAATACCTTGCAATAGTATATTTAAAATAAAATCTACCTTATTTAAGCAGATTTATTGACGTAAGTACATGGTTATAAAGAAGTTATCTTAGGACAGGATTAAATTAATTATTTGTCCTAGAGATTAATTATAATTATTAAATTGTAATTCTTCTCATAATTTTTAATTTTTTCTACACATTCGTGTATTATGTGTGGTCATTTCGGGCATGGTTAAAATTACAATTTCCCTCGTCAATTGCTCTTGTGGTGAGAAAGGGTACGATGTTAATTAAAATTAGTTAGTTTTTCGTACTTTAAATAACTTATTCTTTTTTTTTCTTGGAATATATTCTTTATACGTTGGATCGTTAGAAAGTATATAAACTTGCTTAAGATAAATTTTATTCAACTATATTTTTCTAAGAACGATGCATTTTTAAATTAAGGTATAGCTTCCGAGTAACTACAAGACATACATGGATTCACTAACATTTCAAAAATGAAGTGAATAAAAATGCAAATGTGTGATTTTTATTTTTTTTCCCTTCATTAATACAAGGTCATCGATTTTATTCATACATCCATGGTATAAAAATGTATTTTTAAAAAAATGAAAGAATTCGTTAAGTTCTTTATTTAGACCTTTTACACAGAATTGCATGAATTACTCAAGGTCTCAAATTATAATAAATTCATAACTGCAAGTGATACGATATATATTTTTTTAATACTGATGTGCCCGTTAAAATGAAAAAAAATCATATTAAAACTTTTACTCGCTTGATTAAGAATGGAGCATTAAAAGTATTAATCTATTGAATCAGTGCTTCTCAAACTTTCAATCCTGGCGCCCCCCTTTTCAATCACAATTTTTATCGCGCCCTTATAAATTAATAAATTACTGAATGAAATAATAATGCACTTTTTGACGCTAAAGCTACACGCTGAATTTTAATTATAAACCGTACAAATTTAATAACATAAGTGCATAAATTTTGTATATGTTTACTTTTTAAGCAAAAAAAAAATTAAGTACAGGATAATTATTATGTTATTCTTCCTTTCTAATTTTACATTGGAACATATTTCAAAATGCAGTGGTTGCCCAGAAGACAAAATATAGATATCAGCTAAATATAGAAAAAGAAACTCAGAGGGTCAATTTTAAAAACTCTTGAAAACTTGCATTTGCAAGACAAGCTCATGGAAAAGTCGCTAATACTTATTAAACGTGTTCTAATTCAGTATTACTGTAAGATAAGTACAAATTTTTTTATATATGAGCTACTCTTAAGTAATATATTTTTGGCAAATTACTTTAAGTAATAGGCTAATTATGTTATTTTTCTTTCTAATTTTAAATTGAAAACGGATTGAGGCGGAAATAATATTAATTAAAGATTTATTTCCTTCAAGATCCATTTCTAAAAGTACAAATGTCATTATAAAAATAGCCTAATCTATGTTGCTCTTTATCGTATCCATTACATCTTGGTACTTCCCGCGAACGTTCACGGAGTCTAGGGTAACCTAACAGACTGCACAAAATAACATGTAAAAAATGCTAAATTTTCGTACAATTCTAGTCAGTCTTGGTTGAATCGATTAGCTACCGAATCTCTCTCTCTTTGAATGTACATTTCATAACGCGTTAATTGTGTAATTCACGGTATTAAGTATTTAGGGCAATGGATTAAACAAAATCATAGAGATATATTTTTAAATCACAGCGAGCATTCGACGATACAAAGCATTAACAAGTACACAGACGAGGCAAATTGATAGCAAGTTACGAATGGGTTAGGGATCCATTTCAAAATTACTCAGAAGGGCTCTCAACCGCCGAAGATATCTTTATAGATTTCACATCCAGTGACGAAATTAAAGGGCAATTTTGTAATAAATCACTCTATGAATTCTGGATAGAGGTGATGCTGAATTTTCTTGCACTGAAAACAAAAGCATTTCGTATACTATGACCATTTTAACATCATACCTTTGTGAATCCGACTGGGTGATGGCTACTTTGAAGACAAAAACATAGATCTGAGCAAATATCAAAAAATAATCCTGAGTGTCAATTTCTAATTTTTTAGCCTTCCTTTTGAAAAACTTTGCTCCGCAAGACAAGCCCATGGAAGTCACTGATAATTATAAAACTTTTATACTGGCTGAAGTACCCACTCTTATATATATATATAACACGAGTTTATTTTTAAAAAAAAAAAATGATACACATTATTCTTGATATAATAGCTTTCAATTGTAAGGAGAATAAAACCAAGTGCATGACAATGTATACAAAAAATGTAAACATTTATTAAAATGAATACCAAGTATTATAAAACGGTTTTGAATGAAATGTAATTTTAAGAATCGCAGAATTAGCATTTAGAATAAATGTTAAGTAATAAAAAGATTATAAAATTTAATGAATAACAATTGTGTTATTTTTTAATATTTAAAGCAAGAAAGCTCCGGATCAGGTGTGCACTGGATACTAACGTTACTGTCCTGGGAGTGATGCACCCCTAATTCTCTTTTTTTATAATTATTTTCAATTAACAAGATAAAAATCGCAATTTCAGTGAATAATTTAACTAAGAGAAAATATACTTACCTATTTCAAGGATTTTTCATTTGTCTTCTTTCATAATTTGGGAAAAATATCCAATAAAACTGAACTAAATTGTTCCAAATGTGTGTGATCTTAATAAAGGACACAAATCACAGAGACACTTTTTGCTAACATTACAGGAAAGTTATTTGTAAGAAAAACTGTCACATTTTTGTCTTCACACGTTATTGTAATTTTAATGTCCTTTGATGATCAACAAATATCCTGTTGAACTTTTCTAGCTTGTGTCTTTTTGACAGCGTGAAGCCTTCATTTTGCGGTACACTTATGACTTCATATTTTCTTGATAAAGTTCTTAATGTAGCTATTATTAAAATTTTACTTTCGTTTACGTTTAGTGCTTTTCTCAAATTTACTTTCGCTAACATGATTAATATGCATTATTTCAGCAAGTGCTTCCCTTGTTTGATTAGCTTTAAATTCCTTTCAGAGAGATCACAGATACCCAATTCTTTTCTTATATTCTGCTCATTTACATTTATAAACCATAATCAGTCGTACAACATCAGCACTAAACCACTAAATTATTCATAGGGGGAAATGCAGCATGTTCAGGAAAATATTTTTTGAAAATAGTGGTCACGTCGGAACTCGGTCTAAACAAGTACCTTAAGATTCTAAAAAAACGTTTTCCACTCCCAAAAAAGGAGATATGTTATCAACGGTTTTAGCTCCCATTAAGACTTTCAGGGATTCTCTCTGTCAAGGTCATTGGTAACAAATAAACAGTTTTCAGAATTAACGATTTTGTATTATATGTTTCAGTATACTCATAAAAATAAATCTTAGCCAATTAATCCTTTAAATTGCTCAATATGCTTATCCATGTAATCATAAAACTCTCACTTTGAGAAAAAAAAAGCGCAACAGAATTATATAATTTACAACTTCCCTAAAAAAAGGGATGCAGGTAACCATAACAGTAAGTTCGAAAGCCAGCAAAAATAATATTTTGGGTTGAAAGAAACGTAATAAAAAAATCTCTCATCGTAGGATTACAGCAAAACAAACAAAATAATTTTTTTTTTAGTTATAGGATCAAAGATAGGTAATGAGAGTTCAAAGTAGAATCTTTTATTTTTGATGATTTTTTTTCACCAAATGATATATATAAATATCAATGTAAATCAGTATTTTTTATTATATCAGAAAGTATTTTGTTTTTTTTTTCATTCCAGTAAATTATTTTTTTTAACCTTTTATTTTCGATATGCTCGTGCCCCCCTTGAAGGGTTATCGCGCCCCCTCAGGGGGGCGCGCCCCACAGTTTGAGAAACACTGTATTGAATAGATTAAAATACAGATTTACATACATAAAACCTTCTACAGAATATACATTTTAAAGTGTTCCTAAATATTACGAAGAAACAGAAGCTTAAAAGTGAAAATAAATAGTATATTTTAGCCAACTACATAAATAAAAAAATCTGTGAGCTATAAACAATCATTGTTCCAAAGTTATTCCTTTTTTTCCTTTAAATTTGTTCTTTTTCCTCTATATAACCAAAAGTTGTAAAAATTTACAGAAACAATTTTTACTTAATTATTCAATCGATCCCAAAGATTTTCTTAATCAACTCAATTTTTCCTTCTTTAAAATTTATAAGCTTTCGTCGTTCGGACAAGAATTATTTGCAGTATGTATTTTTTTCTAACACCAATTTCGAAAATGTGTATTTTTTAAAGGTTTTCTTACACTATTTGATATTTAAAATGCAATAAAAAGATTGATAAAAAAACTATGAAAATTTTAGAGCAGGCGCACCTCATCGAATAATATATATGATGTATTATTATGTATACGTTGTATACGTTGTATACGTCTTATGTATACGTTGATTAGTGTATAAGGGAAGTAACTTGTATAATGCACAGCATACGAGGGATATAACAGTGGTTTTTTTCTCCTTATCATAGATTAACTCATATAACAGCAGATTATATTGAGGTAGTTCCCAGACAGATGATTTTATGTTATTTTTTTTTTTTAATTGGGTTGAAAAGGATAAATCAGTCTATTTGTCGAGTCTCATCTGATACCTACCTAGGTGCACCCACAGTGCAAATTCTGCAGTAAATGTGGTTGGAACAAGGTAATGCATCAATTTTCAAAGTAAATAGTGTGGCATGAGAGCAATCCTCATGGTCACATATTTGCCTCATCACGGTCGCAATTTTGAACATTTACAATTTTGCAAAACTTGGTTAAATGTGTGGAATATCCTAATTCGCTATAACCTTATATTATGAACTTAAGTGTCATCCTTCACGATATGAGCCGTCTCCGTTTCGTATAGATGACTCTACAATGGTCCAACTGTACAACCATAAGAAGTTGTGTCCCTTTGACATCCCTTTTCTTCTGGTGGGAGAGAACCAAATGCCTTTCTCCAGCAGCATAAGGTCCAATTGCCTATTGCGTGCATGGACTAATTTGTTGTGCAAGCTACAAGGATATATCCCTGGACACCGTTTTCCCTTCATATATCACTGATAAAATACGTTTGGGATGTGTATCGACACCGATTGCCTATTCTGCGAATTTATCCCTTTTACTTTTAAACATTACAATTTATTTGTGATCCATAATATGTAAAATTGTATCCAGATAAAGTGTAGCATATTAGTTATTGTTAATTTAAATAAGGTTTTAAAGATAAAAAATAATATTAGTTACATAATTTCTTTTTTTTTACCAAGAATTATTGAACCACCTATTATCTAAATGGATATCAGTAATTATTAATAATATATTGTTTTTCATGAGTATATAAGTAATAATTATCTAAACTATCGTCAGCATGTCCCCTTTCTGGTAGGGCTTAATTTGCTTACGTAAATTACCATTATATATAATCCAATTGCCCTTAAGGACTAAATTAATGAGATTGTGCCAAATTTGTGGAACTTTATTTCGATCATAATTATCATAATTTCCCCCATTAAAACTTTAATAATATCATTAATATCTATTAAGATAAACAGTTTTACCAGATCATAAATATGTATGGAGTAAATACATTTGCTCTTAAAAATTATTATGTTTTTTTACTGTCTTGAGATTTTTATTACTGGTTTTTTAATAAAACTTTATATATAAAGAGAAGATTGTGGTGATTTACCATAAGGGAATTTTTACTTCATTAAGGAACATAAATCACATATTATATTGTTTCATATATCATTCCTAATTATCCTTAAAATTTTAGTAGTTCTTTGAAACATATCCAATTGTTGCAAAAATGATAATCAAAATCATTACTGTATTAAGAATAAAAATTCTAAAATATGTTTTAAAATTTTTGAAAAAACAAGAATTTGTTTAGTTTTATAAAATTTGGGGAATAAATTTTTAAGTGGAATTTAATAAATGTCTCCCAACTTTTGTAATTGTCGCAAGTAAAGGAATGGCAATTTAATAAATTAAATTAAAACAAAATGTAAATTTTGTCATATATATATATATATTTTCATTTTATGAATTTTCTAAAAGATTGAATGAATTCAAAAATTTATCAGCAAAAAAAAATTAAAACATGGATAAAGATTGGAATAGAATTCTTATCATTCTTAGAGAAAGCCTAACTGTTACTAGTTCAATATAGCAAAGTTTCATTCTTAAAATAATATTTGAATATACATTGAAACTCAACAGTTCTTCATTTTTAAATTTTAAAGTACATTACGCACACACGATCAATCATAACTTTATAATTTATTGTATGTTCATTTTCATATTTTGTAATGGTTAATTAAAAGTGATCAAGACGTCATGTTTAAAATTTACTATTTATATAGTTTGATGCTGCAGAATATTAAAAGGAAAATAAAAAAAAGATAAAATCGTTGTATTAAGTGACACGAATATGGTTGAATAAGAATAAATTTATAAGTTACTGTTTCAATAACATAAATATATTCATTAAATTTATGGTTTTAAATTTAATTATTTAAACAGAATCAACTTTTCTATAGAAAAAAAGTGTACTTAATTAAATATTCTTCTAATTTCTCCACGATTTTTAATATTACACTCAGTGAAGATTGAATTGCAACTGAAATAAGTTTTATGTGTGACTCAAGATTTAAAATGTTACGAAATTAATCAATTTATGTGTTTGGAATTTTATCTTTTTATTGCTCCGAAGTTAATAAGCAAGCACTGAACATAAGTTTAATGTGACAAACTAAATAACAAATGTAATATTCATGAAATTACTTAAAAATTCTTGCAAAATAATTACGTAATAATATGACCACCACAAAATCCTGAATTTCATTAAGTCTTTTATTACTCTGAATTTTGTAAATGTCCTCCAGATGAATGAATCACAATTGCTAGACTTTTAAAGATACAAATAAGCATTACATTTTTTCCAAATTATATATTTATCTTAATCTATATTCTTTAATTCTCTAAGAAAATAACTTTTAAAACTTGTTATTGAACTAGGAATAATTTATCTTAGTAAAGAAAAAAAGTTTAATTTGATGTAACGGCTAATAATAAAGTTTGATATAAATAATATTTAATTGAAACAATGACAATGACTAATTTTCGTGGATTACTATTAACTTTTAATTTATGACTTCTACTTCTGCAATGAGTTTGTACTCGTCCATTACGGTTGCATTTATTTTAGCTTTATAGCATTTTCAAGGAAAAAAAAACAATATTTTTTTTCTAATTGTTATTTTTTGCCAAGCATTACATTTTACAAAATTCCATCATAAATGTTTCATCATCAATAACTCTTTGAACTTAAGCAATGACTCACATAACAGAAAACGGAAATTAACATTTAATGTCAGTTGTAAAAACTTGTGTGTCCTCCTTTTATTCCTTCGTATAACTCTTTATGAAATACTGAAACACTTTGTTGTTGTAAACAAACAAACCAAAAAAACTTTAAGCATTTTCTTAATAAGCTTTGCAATAAAATACTTTAAAAATTCCTGATAAAATTTATATTTCATATTTTGAAATTAAACAATTAGTCAGAATACGAAAAGATAATTATATATATATATATATATATATATATATATATCCTATTAACGGAAACAAAAACAATTTATTTAAAACATACAATGTGACACTTTTCGAGCACTGAGCAATTGCAACGAAAAAATTACAAAGTGTGTGAGTGAATTTTAAA
Organism: Trichonephila inaurata madagascariensis; assembly: GCA_019973955.1. Lineage (NCBI taxonomy): Eukaryota > Metazoa > Arthropoda > Arachnida > Araneae > Nephilidae > Trichonephila > Trichonephila inaurata. The sequence goes on along the minus strand of BMAV01025657.1, from coordinate 232,608 downwards.
GTCGCACTGTTCACCTATTTGAGGGCTTTTGTCGATGGACCTCGAAATTTTGAACCATGGTTAAATGACAAGGATGTCACCTGAGCTGGCACCCACCTCTCCTAACTACCACACCAGCAGGAGTTTATTTGAGCTTTCGACAGATTTAACGCTTCTCATAAGGTGGGGGGGGGGGCTCAGGGGTAGCAAAAATTGCCAAGGGGCAGTAATAATTCATTGTGTGAAATCACCTAGAATTCTAGATTTTGATTTCTTACACAGCATGGCTGGAAAAATAAATTCGGCAACCCTCTCCCCTCCTTTTTGCGAGTGGGATGGATTTTAATAAACGAGATTCTTTTTTATTTTACTGTATTTTCCAAGCAAACTGTACTTCAGAATTAATTACTAAATAAACATTTTTAATTAATTCTAATATTTCAAATCCTAAGAAGGAAATTATTGTTAAAATAATGAATATGTTATTTTTGTGTAATATAATTTTTTTTTCGTCAGATACGTGTTTAAATAATTTACTAAACACAATGGAATAAAAAACTGTAAAATTAAAATAAAATATAAATAAGATTTTGTCAAATAGTTTATTTTTTCTTTTTGAATGTTTTTTTATTTTTTTCATTAAATTTAAATATATATCTAGACTTTTCTCCTTACTGTTTTTCTTAACACTTACATATATATATGTTTAATGAAACGTTTAAAAAAAGCTATAGATTCAATAGCTATCCGTAAATTTTTCTTTTATTTTTTACTTATAGAAAATGGATTTTAATTAATATATATATTTTTTTAAAAATGATTATTTCTGTTATTTTATTACTAAATTTATTATTTGTTAATTAAAAAGTGCATCGTCTATTATTTTGGATAAAAATACATTTTAGAGACATTTTTAAGCTTAGAAACTAACCAGGTTCTTGGATACTAACTATTATTAAAAAAATTTGAAAGTTTTTTGTTTTATTCTTAGTTCTTCAGAATCGTTTTCTTTTTATTGCTTTACATTAACAATTTTTTAACTAACACGATATTGTTTTTTGTAAGTCATAGATCAAAAATTTAAAGATTAATCTTATTTGTGAGGGGGGGAACAAAAATTTTACTCAAAAAAAAGACGTGTAATGCCGGGCTATAGAGAGGGAAAAGAAGCCGGTCTTAAATCGAAAATAAGTGGATCAAATTTCGCGAAAAAGGGAAATTTAAAACATAATTAAGGAAATCACTCACATTACGCGCACACACAGAAATGCTGCCATCATGAGGAAAAGCGTAAGCCCATGCAACACACGAGCCATGCAGCTTGTGATGCAATATAAGGATGACTATGACTTTCAAAGTATGGAAATCAGTGACATCTGGTTAATATTTATTCTGTAAAATACATGTAAATAATCCTTTAGCAAAATAAAAAAAAGTACAAAGTATCATTTCAGTTCTGTAATTTTTAATTAATAATATTTAAAATTGTAGCGAAAATCACATCGAGTGTTGTGCACGAAATATTAAAATATCTACCATTCCGTTAACTTATTAAATTGAGATATGGTTGCGTCTTAAGACCTTTTAATTTAGAACAAGATGAAAACAGGCTTCTACAAATAATGATGCTGCATCTCGTTAGAGTCGAAAATGTGCTTAAAAAGAAGAATAAAAATGTTTTATCCAGAGAATTAAAAGTATTAGAAAAATTAATATTATAAACATTAATAAAAATAAGCATAAAAGTAACCTATGTAAATATTTACTATAGAAAAAATTAACTCATCAGAGACATTACTGATACACTTTTAACTAAAGAATTTACATCCTAATAAAAAAGTAATAACGCTTTCAAATTTTATTACAATTTAATTTAATCCTTCACCGTTTTCTGCAATGAACAGGATTTTAAAATTTTCCAAGGTATTCAACAAGGGATTATAACTTTTGATACTCATTTTTTACTATTCTTATAAAAACTTGTGAGTTTAAGTTATTTTGCAACTTCAACTACTTTGAAGAGGGATGCTAATATAAAAATACATCAAACAAATAACCAGAGTTATAGATTTTTTTCTTTTTGATATTATATTTTCTAGTATGTATTTAATCAGATATTTTTGTTGTTGTTATTTTAAGAGTATGTGCAACTTTTAAAATGATAATGAAACTCTACAAAATATGAATAAATAAATAAAAAAAAAATATGTTATCGATTTGTTTTCTTTTTTTACTAAGTTTTGCTGCTTTAAATTTCCCTTTAAGAACGCTAATAAAATCTAAAAGTTGAAGAATTTTGGAGGAAAAAGATCTTTATATAAATTTTGAATATATTACTAAAAATAGTATCCTTTATTTGATAAAAATTAGTATGCCGTCGATATACAGTTTACTGTTTATTTTAGATAACAATACTTTTTCTTTGAAATAATTTTGATTCCAATTTTCATGACAATTTAAAAATCAAAAAATATATCATTTAAATTGAATTTATTCTACTATTTAAGTGAATTTCAGTTACTCTTCATGTATTTAAACTTAATGTATATTTATGATTGTATTATTAATATCAATATCTCAAAGGAAGAATAAATAAATGTCGACATGTTGAGGGGCTTTCAGATCAAGACAATAAATTTTACTTTAACTTGTGAAATTACGTATTTATTACTATTTACATTATAGTTGCATATGTGATAAAAACGATTATAAAGTCTTCTTTTTCATCATGCGATCCGTCTTGATCTTTTATGGTCCAACAAAGCAACATGAAGTGTTGTTGTCTTCACTCTCGGCTTTTCTAGCGTTATTCCTCTTCCAAAGTCTATATCCATTCTAGCTCCGACAACAAGTTGTGAGCTATCAGGCTTGCATAGAAACATCCAAGACAGAACAGATAGATCTTGTGAATTGGGAATGGTGAATGTCACCATATAAATGTAACACAACATCTTTTCGACCGAATAATTTGAATTTCTGAAGATGCAAATTAGTTATATTACAACACACTCCTCTCTCTCTCTCTCTTTATATATATA